>JAVQKC010085565.1:0-27536 GCA_036025475.1 Philypnodon macrostomus | reverse complement strand
TAATAACTCCTACAGAGGACACAAGGACACATCATAACTCCTACAGAGGACACAAGGACATATCATAACTCCTACAGAGGACACAAGGACATATCATAACTCCTACAGAGGACACAAGAACACATAATAACTCCTACAGAGGACACAAGAACACATAATAACTCCTACAGAGGACACAAGGACACATCATAACTCCTACAGAGGACACAAGGACATATCATAACTCCTACAGAGGACACAAGGACATATCATAACTCCTACAGAGGACATAAGGACATATCACGCCTACAACGCATCCAACCTGAAGGAACTTGACCACTTTTTAGATGAGAAGTCTTAGTGATTTTATGTAATATTTCTTGTTTGCATCCTCATAATTGTTTTCACGTGATGAAGTTATAAACATCACAATGGTTTTCATTTCCAGGATGAGTTCACAAGAGTGTCCTGCTGATTACCATAGGATCAACTTTAAGGAAATACTGTATAGTATTATAGTATTACGTTAGAGTATCCAGCTCAGAGTTACAGACCTCCCTCTCCCCAGTACAGACCTGCATTGTTGATGAGTAGGTCTATTCGAGCTTCAGTCTGTAGGATTTCGGAGCAGAACAGTCGGACTGAGAGGATCGAGGCGAGGTCCAGATGTCTGACCACCACGTTCCCGTTCCCGGTGTCTCTCCGAATCTGCTCTGCCGCCGTCTCACCCCGAACTAGATCCCGGCACGCCATGATCACACGGGCCCCTGCAGACATCCACAGAGGAGGAGGGATGTGGATTTTGTGTGTTGACTATTGCTTAGCCCTGACTGTGCCTAGTTTTAGGTTAGAAGACCTGGTTTGGTCTTTCTTTGAACCTGGATTAAACTTGTTTAGACCAGCTTTAGTCATGTTTTTGTATTTGTTTTGCTAATATTAGCCTTAGTTAAATATCTTGTTATAATGAGATAAAGATAATTATTTAGTCATCATAACAGAAGTCATCTGAGAAAAAAAATTAGACTTTGAGGTCACCTGTCGACTGCGTTATAACGCTTTTTGTTTTAGAGCGAGGGAAGGAACTGTTTAATCAATCACATGCTCCCACAGGACAGGAGCGCTCTGATTGGTCGATACATCCATTATTTATCCAGATCTAGAATCTATCAGGAATCATGTGAGAGAGCCTATGTTTTATGAAAACCAATTCAATCCAAGTCAACTCCAGATCTCTGTTATTCTCATAATTCATGGCTTGTGTACGTACTTCCTGGTTTGTGTGAGACCGTGATAGAGGCTGGCGAAGGAGAGGAATTAGGAAAAGGGAGTGTCATCATTCAAACTTTTTTTTAGATAAAACACTTCATGTGTCCCAAGATATTTTTGAAGTTGTTTTCTCGAGTTACTGCTGCTGGTCACTCTGGGGATATTCAGTGATCACACGCCGTTCATTTCTTATAGCTATTTGTCTGTCAGACCCAAACTTGTCCATTCCTCAATACATCTTGAATTAATTATCTTGTTAGCACAAGAAAACAATATTGTTTTCACAAGATAATAAATTTGAATGGTAAAATATTGTTAGCCACTTTTATTATTATTAAAAATTGAATAAACACTGACTAATGTACACTTTGTTTTTACAGTCAAGAGCATGTATATTACAAAATATACATATAAATAACAAAGTTATATTAAAAAATAAATACATTTTTTAATATAACTTAATTATCTCCGAATTTTTGGAAAAAGAAAAAAGATAGTCTTCCACAGATAAAGTCTATTTTTGGGGGGTTAAAGCTGTAGTCTGGAGATTTCCTAAAATAAAAAATTAAATTAAATTAAATTAAAAAGTGCTTAAAATTCACAGTCTTACAAAATTCTATGTCTTAATTATTATTTTACTTTAGTCCCTCCCTCTACAGCAACATCAAATCAGAGTTTGTGGCTTACCACTTTGACCCTGACCTCTACAGACTAGACAACCTACTTTACATCATAGGACAGGGTCAGATATAGTCAATATAAAGAGCAGCTTTAATATCTCATAGTACCTCTATGTGCCAGGTCGTGGCAGGTCTCTTTGCCGATGCCAGCGTTGGCTCCGGTCACCAGAGCAGTCTTACCATCCAGTCTGACCGCACATCTGCACCTGCCCCCAGAGATCCACCTCCGCAGAACACACACACCTAGACCGGGGGAGACCTGGGTTAGACCTGGGTTACACCTGGGATAGACCTGGGTTAGTCCTGGATTAGGCCTGGGCTAGTCCAAAATTAGTCCTGGAATAGATTTGGGTTAGTCCTGGGTTAGACCTGGGTTAGTCCTGGGTTAGACCCGTTTCAGATACTCACAGGAGGACGAGAAGGAAGGCTCTGGGCTGGCCCTGGATAACCACCGAATGATAGAGTTTTTCTGAATCTGATCTAATCCTGAATCAACATCAAATCACCAACATCAAAATCACCATCATGTAATGATGTGCCTGTGCTGTGATTGGCCAGTGTGTACCTGAGCAGGGTGGAGCCAGACAGTTCTGTGTTGTGATTGGTTGAGGAGCAGAGCAGTTTCCAGGTGAACCGTCAGGTGTGACACACTTCACCTGTCGCTCCTTAGTCCCGCCCCCTCCACAGGTAACTGAACACTGAAATGAATTAACACATTTAGCAACTAGTCCTGTCGTCCCCGACAACAAGGGGTATATCGGCGAAACGGCCCTGTACGTCTGCCTCGTACGTCTGCCCCGTACGTCTGCCCCGTACGTCTGCCCCGTACGTCTGCCCCTATTAATAATGACTTCATTAATATTCATCGTAGAAGTCCCCAAATCGATACAGTTCTGTGTCTTTATGGTGTGTACCTGTGTGTTAATGTTGAGACTGATCCGACAATTCGTTTGAGTTATCGCGTTCACAGAGAGGATCTGCGGACGCGGATTATTACATATTATTACATATATATATAATATTACATATATGTATATATTTGTATATAATACATATATATGTATTACATATAACTGTATGTGTGTGTCTCTGTAACACACACACAGGTGTGTCTATATGAATGAATCAGATTTGAAACAGATTCACATGATGATGGTGATGGTGATGATGGTGATGGTGATGATGGTGATGATGATGATGGTGATGATGGTGATGATGTTGATGATGGTGATGATGGTGATGATGTTGATGGTGGTGATGATGGTGATGATGTTGATGGTGTTGATGGTGATGATGATGGTGATGGTGATGATGGTGATGGTGATGATGTTGATGGTGGTGATGATGGTGATGATGGTGATGATGGTGATGATGTTGATGGTGATGATGATGATGGTGATGGTGATGATGGTGATGTTGATGATGGTCATGATGGTGATGGTGATGATGGTGGTGATGGTGATGATGAACTTTGATGTGTGTAAATTCTCTTTTCCGTTGTGTGTGAGTCCAGTAGTGGTCATGGTTCTGTCCATGGGACTCAATCCATCCCTTTCTTTGTCACATTCAAGATTCAAAGTGTTTGTGTCACATACTCAGTACAAACATGTCTCCTGCACAATGAGACGCTTACTCCTGCACAATGAGACGCTTACTCCTGCACAATGAGACGCTTACTTTGCTGCCGGGACTGACGCCAACAATTAAAGAGTAGAAAATAAAGATCAGCTGCATAAGTGAGAATCTATCTATCTATCTATCTATCTATCTATCTATCTATCTATCTATCTATCTATCGATCATCCATCTATCTAGAGGTTATCTGTGCTAATGTTTCCTTTCTATGGTCTCAAACCAGTCTCTTTTTGCCCACAGAACTGCCACTCACTGGATATTGTATCTTATTCAAACCGTTTACTGTAAACCCTAGACATGGTTGTATGTGAGAATCCTTGTAGATCATCAATTTCTGAAAGTCCATTTGGCACCATCAACCATGCTATTTTCAAAGGCACCTTTTGACTCCGTTATGATGCTTGATTTGAACTTCAGCAGGTTTGTCTTGAATTGGCTTGATGCAATGTGGGTAAATAGGTCTGCCTAATAAAGTCACCAGTCAGTGTATAAAGCTCATTTTCATCCATTATGAAGATATGGAATGATTCAACAATACTGCTACTGTTAATTTTTATATAAAGTAGATGGCGTTTCATGGTTGTGTGCATCTCCTGTATAGTGCTCATATTAATACTAATGCTTTAGCATTTAGTGTCTACATTGCTGACGTGACATGTGTCAGTCCTAGGTCATTCGAGTCTTCTTTTCCAATGTGGGATATTGAAGACAGTTCCACAGCTAGTCACGTGGGCTTACTAGTCCCATCTGGGTTCTCCATGGGAATGGGGATATCACGCACTGTGCTTATGGCCTTCTTGCTTCCAGACACCTTGTCTCCTTTGAATTTTGCGGACATGCAGAAGTCCTTGAAGCAGCGTTTGAAATTCTCATCCAGGAAAGCGTAGAGGACTGGATTTAGACTACTGTTGGTGTATCCTAGCGCTACGCAGAAGAAATAGGCGGCCATGATGGCAGTGGTTTCGGGCACGCCCACCAGGGCTTTCACAAGAATGAAGATATGAATTGGCGTCCAGCAAACTACGAAGACAGCTACGACAACTACGACTAGTCTGGTGATGCGACGCAGATTTCTGTCCTTCTCCCGTGATCCGGACAACATTCGGACACTCTTCAACCTCAAAACCATCAGGGAGTAACACACAGTGATTATAAGCACCGGCACGACGAAGGCAAAGACAAAAACACACACTTTCATGAGAGTATCCCAGTACGCGTAGGGCTCCGGGAACTGCAAGGCACACTCCGTTATATCTGCAAAAAAGACAGAAAGGTGACAAGATGGAATGAGGGTGAAGTTTTTATCTGAAAATAATTCAATTGCACTTTGTCACTTTGTTGAGCGTGGCTAATATGCACTCAAAAAGGGAACGATTGGCCCTAAACTAGGATTTTATTCATGATTTATATTCAGGAGGATGATGCAGGGTGCGGGGCTAATGGAAGGCACATGGGCTTGATTAAATAGCTGTGCTTTTAAAAAGTTAGTCATGTTTTCACTTCATCAATATTATATGCAAATATGAAAGTTTTCAGTAGTAGTAAATCTGCACTGGAGTGACCAACATTCCCACTTTAAGGCTCTGTACAGTCTTTTAAGTATTTGTCCCTATATGTTGTACATATTAAGTTAATGTCCCGTTGGTGCACATGCAATCATTTTGATTGGCCTAGTGTTAGGTACATCACAAATGAAATGCTCTTGACTTGACACTCTTTATCTCAAATGTAATCATACTATTTGTCCCATGCACTGATATTACCATGTCTTATAGAGATTAGTTCGAAGAGGAGGATTTCACATTACTACGAATTGGTTGTGATCTATACTGTACATACTGCCACATAGGTAAAATAAATATGAAATAGAGTAAACCATGACCTGTAGAACTTTTTTGAGGAATGGGGGTACTCACCACTGTTGGTTTGCGTCCCTCCCAGGACAAAAGCAGGTATCCCGGCCGCTGACGACAGGATCCAGATGCAGACGTTGATCATTTTGGCTTTTACTGGAGTTCTGAAATCCAGGGCTTTCACGGGATGGCACACGGCTACGTACCGGTCCACGCTCATCATGGTGAGGGTGAAGATACTGGTGAACATGTTGTAGTAGTCAATGGCAATAAACACTTTGCAGACCACTTCTCCAAAGGGCCACGAGTTTAGCATGTAGTCTGTGCTTTGGAAAGGCATAGTGGTGGTGACCAGGGCATCAGCCAGGGCTAAGTTGAAGATGTATATGTTAGTGGCGGTCTTCATTTTGGTATATCTGTTCAAAACGGCACAAAAAACAAAACAAATAACCATTGATTTAAATTGGTTTTGCTTGTGGCATGGCTTTAGAAGACATCATATCTTATCTCAGTATCAGAAGTGGGCAAACCATTTATTGCCATATATGCTCAATCACCTTCCGACTCTCACCTATGGTCATGAGCTTTGGGTCATGACCGAAAGCACAAGATCTCGGATGCAAGCGGCCGAAATGAGTTTTCTCCGACGGGTGGCTGGGCGCTCAAAAATTGTTCAATACTAAATGTCACCCCAGTGTTATAGTGTTAAATAAAAGTGTGTGATACCTTTCGAAACAGAGTGATAGTGTCTGAAGGGACACTGTAGTCAGCCCACACTTGTTTCTCAGTGCAGATGGCAACAGGAACTGAATCAACTTTCTCTACAGCAGCCAAAAGTTCCTTATATCCAGGACTGTCCTCCCCCTGAAACAGCCAGTACCACATCAGTTCTTCATATAGATTATAATAGTAGACACTGATAGTTTGCCAGACTAACGCTTTACTTTGGGCATATACACTTCAATATATTAGGTAGACCTACATATCTATCAGCTAATCAGCCTATCACATCAAGCCAGTGGTTTTAGTCATGCACATATGTTTGGTACAAACCTGCAGAAGCTCAAACTAAATATCAGAATGGGGAAGAAAAAACTGTGCTGGAAATGGGCTATGGCAGCCAAAAACAACACTGGAGGTCTCCCTAATAACAAAGCCAGTGAATGTAAATACATTAAAAATAATAAAATAGTGTTAAAGTGCACTCCTTATTTGTCAAGTTTGTACTTTTTCTGAGGCACATATTATACCCAGAACAATCACATTTCAAGTCATTGTTCTGGTTCAGAGCAAAGAACTTGAAACCATGGGGTGGTAAATTGACGGTGGCAGAGTTAAAGACAGAAAAACACATGAAGAGCCAATGACTCAAAGGAAGGTGAATCACTTCTATTTTTGAGAGGGGACTGATCATTTTGCAGCAGCCTGTAATACTGTCTGTAACATGAGTCACATATTCTCCTGCTGGCTCTGACCATCCTGCTGTTTGTTATCCTCAAATGCTCTCCTTTCTTTCCTCTGTTGAACCTGGCCCCTGCCCTGCACACGCCCGGGTCAATGAAGCCAATACCACAAGTCTAGATACGTGTTTGACTCTGACGAGTGGCATGCTGCCACCGTCCCCCGCACAGACAGTCTGGCCAAAGGGGCAGCTCTGTGGGACAACCCTGCTCCGCTCTGCTCACTTTGCCAAAGGTGTGGCTGCACGAAGTAGATCTTTCCTCGAAAAGCAGAACATTTCACAGACACAGAAGTGGACCATGTTCTTAAGGGACTTTCACACTTGTTTTGATTATGTAGCCTAATGACTATTCTAACATTCATTGTATCTACTCACTTTCTGCCACAGTTCTTCAGTATCAAATAGGTAACAAACTAATTCTCATTCATTGCTCAAAATTATACTCTGACCAAACCCAGGTAAGCCTCGTACATACATGGATTTTAATGCATTTATGCAAGTGCTTCTATTGTATGCATAGTGAAATGTAAAAAGCTGTCACACGTTGTCCTGAATATACATTCATTTACAGTCACTTTATTAAATGTGTAGCTCAAGGCGACCTAAGTGTTAACATAATGACACATGATTAACTATTTATGTTATCTATGTTACTATCTGGAAAGACAAATCTGAGGTTTAGTCCATTTAAGATGGTGGTTCAATTTAAATATTAGGACTTGTTCTTGGTTATCATTAAAATTTATCAAGATTAAAGTCTTTATCTGACCTCCATAAATCCCACCAGCACCACCTCGGCAGAGTCGATAAAGGCCTCGACTGCTTTACTGTCATTCAAACGAGGAAGCTCCAAATCTGGGAACAAACACAAAATTACACCAGACAGTTGGTTTGGAGCAGAGACAAGCTATTGTGGTATAATGAGAGTTACCTTTCTCTTCGGCAGAAACACTAGCAAGCAGTAAGGGGAAAAACAGTATTGGCAGCATTTTTCAACAGAGATAGAAAAAAACATAGAAATATGAAGGTGAGTTATTCCCTGGTAGCTTTTGTATTGCTCTGACCGTGTGCCTGTCCAATGTGCGGCCTCCACACAAACTTACTGGAGCCTTCATGGGAACAAAACCAGGTGTTACTGATAACTTTGGTGCTGAATATTGGTCAACGTGTCACCTAAAGACAGGAGCCTGACGGTGCTATTATACATTTTAATATGGCGGCAATGTGAGGTTAAAATGCTCAGTGGAAATTCAGGTTACAATTAGTTGTTAGTCCCTTGTGTCTCGTTAGTAGCATCCTAGCCTTCGTCTTGATAAGGTTGCTCCCAAAATGTCTGGTACTGGAGAGGGTTACATAAATCCTCTGCTGTTGTGGGTGGGAAGCTTAGTACTGGAGCTTCATCCCTCAGCGCTCTCGAAATAGCCAGTGAGGAAGACCTGTCACAGTCCACATGACTAAATGGGCTGCGCTGTGAGTGTTCACCACAGGGGGGAAACACAAGCAGGAGAAACAAGAGAAATCTAATGAGCTAATGTTTGTGTTTTTGATTTTATTACGACATTAACATTATTTAGAGTTATAACTGCAGTCTATAATATATACATAAAACCAACTTTCCATGAGTCTGAATCCTACTGTATGGGCACTGGCTCAAAATCTCTCAATGATAAACACTACAATAAAACTAGTACCGGTAGTTTATTCTTTACTGACCCTGTGTGGTCGGAGTTAATATCTTTGACCCTTTCTTGCAATGGTGTTTAGTTTGTGGATATAGTAAGCATTTCTTTGTTTATCTAATTTAATAGTTTATAAAATAATATTATATAGATGTGATCCCTGACAGACCAGTCACCTCAAAACAGTCTCTTGGATTGTGTTGCTTGTTCAAGACAATGTGTACAATGTAAAAACAGAAACAAAAATATAAGCAAAAAATTGTAAATGTACATATCCACGTATATAAAATATATTTATAATGATAATGTTATGGGCAGTTTTGTTGACAGTGTGGCTGCATTTCAGAGCCTGGGCAAATAACTGCCTCCAGTGAGAGGTTAAGAATAAGGGACAGAAATAAACATTAATTTATGTTGTTTCTCTTTTTGCTGACAGCACAGAAAAGCCCCACAAACATCCCAAAAATTAGAACGTACCCAAAAGTATGTTTGACGTTTAACATTCGTGATTTTGACGCTCTTTTCTTGCCTGAAAAAGCTGGGCCAGTTTGGTCGACCACATACCAGAATAAACTCTCGCTAAAAATAACGTGATGTCTTTAGGATAAGATGGTTGCTAAGCCAAGAGTGAGATGCAGTTTTACATTCTGTATATACACAGGAAACCCAACACTGGGCTTTACTTTAAATGTTCTGAAAATAACGGTAAAAATCCCCAAAACATTAATTAAAACATATTTTATTCACAAAAGCACATTTATTTCTAACACAGCTTTAGCGTTCTGGTGATAGCAATCAGATGCTGGCTTCTGCGCTGGAACAATTGAATTAGTATTTTTCACATTTTGGATTTCTCTGATTCAATTTCACATTAGTTTTAATCAAGGGAAAAAAAGGAAAAAGCATCTGGTTTATTTTGATGTTTAATGAAGTTGTTTTTAACGTGTTTAGAAAAGGTTTAATATTTAAAGACAATAAAATATTAGGTAACTAAGACATGCATGTTTCAAGAAGCTTGGTGATTGCTGACGTGACTATAGCGTGTTTACATTTTGTGGATTAAGGCCAACACTAATGCTGTAAATGAGGACCTATTTGAATGTCATAAAGACGGAGTATGGCTTCAAAGGAACGTCATGGTATTAACTGTGACCTGCGCAAACCGCAAAGCTTCTTAAAAACTCAAGAGTTAGTCAACACATTTCAACAGCACTGTAACCGTGAATCTACATACATTAGCATCTTTATGTTGTAGTAAATATGGTCTTTATGACATTCCTTAGCCATCAGACTGAAATAAATGCACCTTTTAGGACATGATGAACTGTCTTTATCAGGGTGGGCGATATGGTGCTAAAAATATTATCATGATATAAAGTTATCTGGGAAGATCATTAAATCATGATACAGTGACATTTATATACTTCACCGTCATTTTTACGTTAACAATGCCAGTGTAGTTAAAGTTTTATATAACAGTAGACAGAAAATACAAAGTTAACTAGAATCATGATAAAATCAAAAATGTGATCTTGATTGTGATTTATTTTCACCATAGCGCCCATATATGTACATATATACCCATATGCCATTCGTTGGGTTATATACAGTATATAAATAATTTTCCACAATCCCTTACGTGCGTGGTCAGAACAGCTCTTCTACATGCAACAGTGATTGGGGTTAGCCGTGTGCTGATGGATTACTGGTATTTAGATGTGTGTACAGGTCACAGCTACACGTATGTCTCTGTTATGCAACTCTTAACGCTTCAGGTGTTTGGAGTGTCACATTAGGTCATAGTTTTCACTCTATTATAGTTCATGACACTTCTATTAACAAAAGCAAGTATAGAGAAACACATGATTAACTCTGGATGTTTGTCTGACTACAGAGGGGAACCATGGAGGAGATCGGAAAATGTCAAAAGTTCAATAGAAATAGAAAAAAGTGCTACAGTAGGGCTGCAAAGAGAACTAATTCTGTCTCTAAGAAAAAAAAAAGATATATACAAACATACATGAAGTAGATATAACGCTCTCTGTATTCTGAAAGGTGTCATCCAGACTGGTTAAAAATGTATTGATCTGATGCCGGAGTTTTTTTAATTCATTTTTAGCCACGTCAGTTATGTCAAAAATACACATATAATTGCATTTTGACATGTTTTTCTTTTTCTTACCCATTTATCCCCCTCCCACAATACTCTCCTCAGCCCCCCCACCACCACACATGTGTCTCCTAATAAACAAAAATAAGAACAAACCAACAAAACAAAATCTGATGTGGTTATGAGTGAGGATGGGGAAGCCCTCTGTTAAACTAATGACTGGTGACAGCTTCACGTCATAGAGGGATCACAGAAGGGCTCACTTGTAATATTACATTCACAGAATTCACAGGTTCTTAACAGAATAGAGACGTTTTTGAGAAATATTTAATGATAAAAACCAGCAGTGAACAAAGCTATACTAGTTGTCAAAGTTGATCTGTGCAAAAAAGAAAAATATTAATGTCACTCCCCGCTCTTCTCCCTGGGTTCCTGTTGCTCTTCTGTCAATAAAGCTATCTATATATATATAAATATCCACACACAATCTAAATGCATGTTGACCCATGAGCTCCATCCCATTACGGGTCCTCAGCAACAGGCATCAACTATATATAGCTCAAACTGACCTTTAACCAATAAGTGGGGTATACATTGTCTCCTGACTTGTGAGTATATTGGTGTGAATCGTCAAATAAATCTGTATTTGTTTTCATATTAATTGAGCAAAGCGTGGTGAGGATTGGCTTTTGGTCAGAATATGAGATCAAATTGAATTGTTGCAACATGGTGAGTATTTCTACTTAATAATGCAAGAAGTGGCTACAAGCTTTTGATAGAGGTACTATGCATGAATGTGTCTGTAATGACCAGACAATCTCAGCAGCAGAGATGCTTTTACATGGAGAAATTACCAAGGTAATGAGCCTGCAGAAAGTATCAGAGATTGACCAGCTAACATGATGCAGATGTACTCAGTATTCCCACAGAAGATTCTCAGGCTTAATCGGCCAAATTGTGTCTTTTACTGCGTGTGACTCTACATCATCCAACTCATTGTGTAAAAAAAGATCATTCCACTTTCCTGTGTGATTAGAAAATAGAGGGACAGTGAAAAATCCTGCCTGAACATATGCGTCCAGAAAACAGATACAACTGAAGGGGTCACCTCAGCAAGTGGCCCTCCTTGGGATTATGTTTTGACAATGTGGCCCTCAGTGAACCCCTATGGCAACAAAAGACCTTAACCTTTAGGTGACCCAAGTACAATGCAATTACGTAATGCTTTTCTACTTTTTCAAAATATCATCAGTGATCCATCCTCAAATGAAACTAATTTATATATATATTTAGATTATTTATAATTCACAAACCAATGTTCTAACCAATGCAATTCTTGTCTGTCCCAACTGAGGTTAAGTTGATATGTGTGTTTAATGTAATGTTGTCTTGTATAGCCATCAAGCCAAGCGGTGACCTATGCTGTAACACACAGAGCTCAAGTCTAACTGAACAACACTACTCACACTACACAGATATAACCCTTTGAAAAGACAACCAGAGCATGTTCACTATTCAAAATAATGTTTTATTTCATCATTCGAACAGACAGGGTGCTTTACATAAAAATAGAATCTAATTTGTCTAGTACATAAAACCAACATTTGCAGGATTGGCAGCTTTGAGAAGAAAGAGGCCAATGGCAGATGAGATTCATAATGGATAGTGCTCCATTGTTTTACATACACGACACACCAATAAACATTCCACTGGTGAAAAATGTCCAAATCAGTTGTAGTTTGGTGATCTCAGCAGATCAGGGGCTAGCGATGATATAGGATAAAGTGCATTTTCAGTGTGCTCTTCAGGTGAAATTCCTCTATGAATGTCTAAAAGCTGCCTCCGTTTTATCGCAGATGTATTTAGGGAGGGACAGATGAGGACTCAAAGTTGAAAACTGGGGACTAGACGATTCCGTATTTGGCCAGGTCGCTAAGCTCCATGTCTCCGAAAGCTTCCCATGGGCAGACCACTGTGATGTCAGTGCCCAGGCCCTCCATGCCGGGAATGTCATCTCCGAAACTACAGGAAGAAGAGAAAATAAAATCATAAGTACAATGCAGAAGTCAAATTTGAGCCAATGAATAAAAAATGGTTGTTATAGTGGTTCTTCGTACCCCTTCTGGCCTGGTTTTGGGGCCTTGCTCTTGAATGTGCGCATGGCCCTCTGCTTGAATTTAGGAGCTGCCTTCCTGTCAGCCGGGGCTGCAACTGCGACGTCTGCCATTGTGATGATTTTACTACAAAGGAAATAGAATAACATTTGAGTCAAAGTATCAGTACACATCAATCCCCAAAATAATGGCCCAAAAATGTATGTCAATTGATCAAGTCCCCAATAAGAAATGCTAGCGTAAAACTATATCCATTGATTTTTATCTAGCAAGATCTCACATTACGATCTAGAAACTTCAATTAGTTTTCTTACCTTGTGTTCTTGCTTGTCCACTGCTGTGTGCTGCGATCTCAATGTGCCTGGCCCTATCCAGAGGTCCGCCTTTTAAAGTCCCGCTGATCTCTGTGTAATCTCATCAAAAGTTCATTCAGGTATCACTTAGTCAGCTTAGTCACAAATAAACAAGCTCAACTGGAACAAGGCATTAACGACACGGTGTTCTTTAAAGTAAAAATTAATGGTGTTACTTCTGTGAGCTGTGGAAAACAATCCCAGTGGAGGAACCCGGTCCCTGGTAAGATGTCAGAGTTCAAATCGATTAGGTATATTTTTGAAGCAGTGATACTTAAACTGGATCCAAGTCTGTGTATAGTCTAATGTGTGGGAATCTTCTGAGGCTGTCTCTATTCAACCATTTGCAGTGTAACTCAATGTAAACAAATGCATTTTGATTTGAAGGTGGTTGGCTATTCTATTTTTTTGTGTTTTACAGTCACAGTTATAGTGAATTTAAGTTATCAGTAAATATAAACTGATAGGATTGTGAGTTAGATTGATACAAGCAGTGACGGTAAACCATGACTTGGGGAATGGATGGCTATAATAAAACTGAAACCAAGATATGATTCCTCTCCATAAGAAATGTGCCTTGAATGTAGCAGTTTCAACATTTACAAGCAAAATATCTGACAATGGTACAATCCTATGGGCCAACACAATCATTTGTTCATTACCCTTATCTTGACCGTGCTTGTCACATTGTAAATTATTCTGCAAAACTGGTCATATCTCGCAACGATAAACAATCCAGTTACAATGTCTGGAGTGATCCAAATCAACACAATCATGCCTCCCTTGACCTACTAAAATAACATTTCTAACTTTACTTGTAGAGGTATACAGTACACACATTATGACAGAACACTAATATTGTTTATTATTTTATTATTGTTTTTTATTGTATTATTGTTTATTAGTGTATTATTGTTTATTATTGTAATATTGTTTATATTGTTTATTATTGCATATTGTTTATTATTGTATTATTTTTGTTACTTACTATCTAATCTTGTGTGTGTTAAAAGATTGTATTGTGATATGAAGTTATGAATTTTGGAAGTTTGTGCTACAGTGCATTTATGCTCTGCTCACTTCACTGTTCAATGCCAATGTCCATATCCATTTTTTAAAAGTCATTAAGTATTGTAATATTGTTATGTTAAAACAGTTTTCTGATGCCATTGACAACAGTCTTCTTCTGTACAAAGTCAACTAAAATTGTGATAAGAGCAATTTTTTATGATATCATCCACCTACTTTATCTTCACACTATCTGCTTTTTATAATCAAGTCTTCTCATTTACTAACTCATAAACAAAGGCCACTTCGTGTTTAAAAGAGAGTGTTCTGGATGCTTCTCTTTCACTTATGTGACTGTGGTAAAAACATCGTCCTGAAGTAGCCTGGTGCAGACCTGGAACATGTGATGTAAGGTCTGCTGCATCATTGAGAGACAAATACAGACTACTTATGTGTCGTTAGTGCCATGGGCTTACAGTCAGTAGCACTTAAAAGAACTGCTATCAACATGTTATGAAAAGATGCAATATAGCCTGAGGGTCATAAAAGAGCTATTGTTAATGTACTCAACAGACATACTTTGTATGGATCTATTTTCATATTAGCTGCTTCTCAAAAAACAAAATCACTTCAGATCTGTTCAGCATGATCTGTTGTAGGTCTATATACAGTGCCGTGCAAATCTTTTAGGCAGGTGTAAAAACATGCTGTCAGGAACAGAGCTTAATATATAGGTAAATATGCAATGTTTGTTTTTCATTCTCTCTTACTCTCTCCCTTATTGTTTATTTGTCATATGCAGGTTCAACACAAGGTCAACAATGTAATGAAATGCTTAGGATCAGATGAACCGTTTGACTCGCTAAGACAGTCAAGAAGTACTAGTAGCATGCAAAAATAGTACAAGGTAAAAAAATAATAGTACATGGTAAAAAAAAGAATAGTACATGGTAAAAAAATATTAGTACATGGTAAAAAATAATAGTATAATAGTATATGGTAAAAAAATAATAGTACATGGTAAAAAATAAAAGTATATGGTAAAAAAATAATAGTATATGGTAAAAAATATTAGTACATGGTAAAAAAATAATAGTATATGGTAAAAAAATAATAGTACATGGTACTGACGTTTACAAAGTCAGTGTTTAGATGAAATCTTAAATCTGGTTATGTTAATCTATGTCATCATGCTGTTTCAGTCAAACTCAAAATTACGGAGAGGAAGTTACTGGAGATGCACATTAGTTCCAACTCAACATCGAGACTTAACTTACATCAGCCCATATAGAAAAACAAAATGAACTTCTAATACTTAAGAAACAGCCAGAGAAAGAAAAGCCACATTCAAAAAGTCTGATATTTTGACTACATTTTGTCACTGTTTATGGATTAATAAAAACACAGCAGTTGTTTCATATCAAACATAACCTACCAAAACATGTGTGCAAAATCACTAATTAATGTACCCATAATATAGTCTTAACTTATTATTGCCGTTAATAGTTACTCTATGCATAGAATAAGGAGCCTATATATTCTGGGAACTAAATCCAATTTGATTTTTCTTTTTCTTATGTAAGGCAGTCTGTTTTTGACCCCAGCTTTGGATGTTCATGATCTGAGCTTGTGTTGTGTACATAACAAGGAGATTAGTGAGGGGTATATAAGGAGACCCCAGGACAGAGCACAGTCATATCTGAACTATACCACAGAGAGACCAGACCCCTACTGCAAAGACAGGTACGTGCAGACAACAATACTAAGATTTGTATTGTTATTTTGATTATTTGTAATTTGAAAATGAATGTATTTATCTGTAATAAGATCTGTAATAAGGTGATTTTATAATGTTTTATGAGCCCATTTGTAATGATAGCAACCAGGGCTTGACATTAACACTAACAAACTTTAGCCAAATGCTTGCTGGTAGATTTTGACTGTTACGATTAAATTCGTGCTGGTGAAACCATTAATTTGATGACTTGGATTGAATGTAAAACCCTGATAGCAACTGTATCTGTGATTTACCTTGGATCTTGAAATGTTAATTTTACCCTGGACACAAATATAAATAGGCCTATGTGAACAAAGCCAAAACAAATTCTGGAATGGAGGCAAGACCATAATACATTTTCAATGGAGAAATTAGCATCAGCCACAAAATATTGCAAATTAAGATGGTTTTGGCAAATGACAACCACTCTCACTCTCAACCAGAATTATTCTGTCCCTCGCCACAAATCGTACTTGGTCCATGTGACAAACATGTATTAAGTGTTTTTTACAGAGAACAGCTAAACCGACAGAGGTGTCAAATGGTTAGATTACGATGCATTGGGATGATATTCCCAGGATTAAATCTGTTTATACTCAGAGCCCGTGTCACAGTGAACTAATTATGGAATTAGGTGAACGTGGCGCTATTCTGGTGTAGCCTAATCTCTGAAGTCAAGAGTCAAAAATAGACAAAGCCGTTTGTGTAACAGTGCTTAGATTCAAATACGCATGACAGCCTCCGTCTATAATGTGACCGAATGTTATATCATGAGTGAAACATAATGTAACAAATGATTATTTTGTTTAATTAACAGTAACACATCACAATGGCAGACGTCGCAGTTGCAGCCCCCGCTGACAGGAAGGCAGCTCCTAAATTCAAGCAGAGGGCCATGCGCACATTCAAGAGCAAGGCCCCAAAACCAGGCCAGAAGGGGTAGGAATCCTCTATTATATGGCTCCGCTTTGACTTCTGCATTGTATTTATATTGTTCTTCTGGTCTTCCTATAGATTTGGAGACGACATTCCCGGTATGGAGGGCCTGGGCACTGACATCACAGTGATCTGCCCATGGGAAGCTTTCGGAGACATGGAGCTTAGCGACCTGGCCAAATACGGAATCGTCTAGAAACCTTGCCACACGACCTTATCTCCTCCTCCTTTGCCCTGACCTTACTCAACAAAATGTTTGTGGACAAATACAAAAAGGATAGATGTTGCCCGCCTAATATCTAAAAAATATCCCAAATTGGTGAATACAGTTCTATGAAACGCTCATTTTGTGCAGTGTCCATGTTTTGTATAATTGGGGTAAATTGGTGCATGAGACATATTTGTATGTGCCCCTTTTCCTGCTTTTTCCAGTCACCCAAAACCACCTCAATGACGCCTTTCCTTTTTATTATACAGATAAATATAAAAGATTTCTATTTTTGTGAACCCTGAATGTACATTTGAGCGCACTGTAGTCAATAAACAGTTCCCCATGTTACTGCATTGATTCTGTAAGTGTTGAGTATGCATGGGGTTGATCTAGACCTCAATGTAAAGTGGTGCAAAAAATGTTCCTAGTGGTTGTTGCTCTACAATTTATCTGAGCAGCTTCTGAACAGCTTCCTAACCTTTCTACGCCATACTGCAGTGACCGCAGCGAGGTTACAAGATCATAAAGGAAGGTTTCTACTGACCTCTAGTGGCCAAAACGGCATTGTGAACTTAAGTGTCTTTTGAATATCAATTAAAAAGTCGATTAGCTTTTACAAATAAAGACAAGATGAGGCCTGGATCACAACAAAACATTTTATATAAAACAATTTATATGGACATTCAATAACAAAAATCAAAATGGCAGTCAAATGAGGTTTTGACATGACAAGAGAAGAAACCATTGAAACTATGATAAATGGCCACACAGTTTTCTATAATACAGTGACAATAAACCCATGACAGAAAAATGAAGCTGCAACACGTTCAGCCATTTTGTGTCAGCGGGGTCTTGTTGCCAAGCGCCACTGTGCTCGTCTTTGTCAGCTAACTGCTAACACCAGCTGCCTTGAGTTCAAAGGTTTAGTGGTAGAGAGGACTTGGGCTCCGCTGTTCAAAGTCAAATATGAAAGACACAAGATCATGCAAAACTAGTTTTAACTCCACAATATCGCTCATGCTGGTTTGTCCATGCCTTGAGTGGCTCTAAATGTTCATCAGTGTGAGTTTAGTGTTTTGGAGTCTGTGCTAGGGACTGGTAGCATCTTTGGCTGTTTTCTCTTTTTTCGATTGTGTCCAAAACACATTCAAAATGAAGATGTTTTTGAAGGAAATATTAAAAGTTCTTTCTTGCACAATGAAGCAAACAGCAGCACAAATGAGAAATTGTAAATACAAATACAGCCATGACAGCATCATGTAAAAATTCTCATTTTACATTTGGATGTTCCCATTTGAAACTTTATAACCAGTAATGAGGGTTGTGGTGATATCTTTTTTACTGAAAAACTCACAATGTTTGAAATGTATGGATTCTTTTTCAAAAAAGTTAAGATTTAAACCAAAGTGCTACATGCCTTTTCATCTATCCAAATCCAGTCAGTCTTATATAGTCAAATATATTAACATGCTATTATCCTACCCTTGGCCATAAAGTAACCAAACGGTTAGACCAAAGCTTGGTTGTGTTGCATGCATACCTTTAGACTGCCTATGTGTGTGCCCCAGCTCAAAACAAACAGGCCAAACATAATAATATAGACTTAATTAAAAAAGACCGAGATGAAAACAGTAAATAAAGAAGCTGTTAAGATGACCATCGATGATATTATAACAAAGGTAATATACTTATACATAGGCAGAACATGTGCTGTCTACAAATCTTTGGAACAAAACAAAAGTCAAAAGCCACACTTGAAAATATAGAACAGTATAGAAATACGCACAAAAGTAAGGTGTTTTGCATTTAATCATAAATCCACTCACGGACTGAATCTCTCCTGCTCAGTGTGTGCCGTCTGGACAGCGTCTATAACACAGCTAACTAGTTTATGAAGGAAGACTCTTAATGTTGGACCTGCTCTATAAAAAGGTGGAGCATGAGGGGAAAATCCAAATAATAAATCTCTACATTAAAGGATTGACAAATACTGAAACTGAGGTTTCAGAACCAGATGTCTTACAGCCTAGTATATCATGGTAGTGTTTAACATGTCGTTATCTCTGTGCATGTGTGGGGCGTGTTCTGTGTAGATTTTCTGATTTAAACCCCAAAGTTCACTGTGTCTTAAAACAGTGACTGCTGTGCAAGTCAAATAAAATAACGCTTTAATAATGTTAATAATAATTATAATAATTATTAATAATAATTTGGTAACTTTTTTCACTAAACTATTTCTTTGCATATCACAATTTAAGTTTAAAGGTTTACCATTTCCACATACTAAGAAAACTTGAGGTAACACCTCTGCCCCTCCCACTTTCAGGACTGTAGTGTAATAAACCATCACAGCATGGTTCTTCACTTCCTCCTTAGACCAGAACTGAAGCGTGGCCTCTGATTTGTGTCCACCATTGTGAACGGTGGAAAATCTGTAAACGCTCTCATTCTGGTGTTACGTGTTGGTGCTGCTTTCAGGGCACCTTGCTGCTTCCTATCTCTCCAATGTTGTGTGGATGCATTTCCTTAAATGTTGACTGTGTGCAGGCCACACAGTTCTCAGCTCTTTCATAAATAATTATCAGCTGCTTGAATGTCTTTTTTGTGGACAGCCTTTGGAAGAACATTTGGGCTCCATCCCAGGTTTTGTGCTGTGGAGTGCCGAGGAAAGAGAAGGGGGACTATAATACAGCCGTGCAAGGTCTTTTTTGTCTTCTTTTTCTTTAATGCAAAGGCCTTTGTCAGTTCTTAATACAGCTTTTCTCTAATTCTTTAGTAGCGTATATAAGAAAAAGTAGGGGGTGGGGTCTGAAAAATCTTGCGTGGTCAACGCCACACGTCAAAATTAGGTGCAGTTCTCCTCCACAACAACAGAGGGAGCTCTTTTAGAGGAATTCTATGGAAGAGAGGAGCTCCAGTATAACTGTAGTGTCTTTTAATATGGGGCAAATCTGCTGTATCCTCCTCTGTAGAGTGTTGCCTGTGAACACAAAAGAAGACATTAAAGAACACATGGCTTTGGGAAGGATGATTCTCCATAAAAGTACTGACAGAGCTTACCATGGCTCCAACACCATAGGCAGCTGGAGCAAGTGCAGCATGATAGGGATCTGCTGTATAAACACGTCCGTAACTGAGAAAAACAAAGTTAGTAAATGTATTAAAATATTCCAACGACTGATGAAAAGATGAAAAGTGAAGTCACCTGTCACTGTATGCTGCTGCCGCCGCAGCCGCTGCAGCCGGAGTAGCTGCTACTGCAGCCGCTGGCTGGGCGTATCGATACGCTGCATATCCCCCCTATGACCAGGCAACGCAGAGGAGAGGAGGAACAACAGTGAACATTGAGGGACAAAGTTAATCCTTGCTAAAATAAACTAGGGTTTCTCTACAAAGCATCTCTACTGGTGAATCTAAGGGGTTACAGTGTGAGAAATAAAACTGTTGGTGAAAGAGTGAAAGATTAACAAGCAGACAGTCAGCATATCGGCCTAAACTGGTGCAGCATTCACAAGGATGTAGCTCAGGCTCTTTGTGGTCTATCCCTTCATGACCAACACACTACAACTTTAATCCTTCACAAAAATCAGTTTTTTTGTGGTCTGAGTCATGGAGGGAGAGACTCTTTACCCATAACTGTGCCCCACCTCAATTCCCCTGCCAAAACACAGTTAAAGAAAGGGGAAGGGGTGGTGAGATGATTTTGTGTCATTTTTATGTTGAATGTTGAACAGCTGATGAACAGACATCATTACCACTACAGGTGTAAAAAGACAGCCAGCCAATCAGATTAAGAAAGAGCACACACACACGCCCACAAGGGCCAGCGACCAATCACTGACAAACACAGCATGCTTTCCCAGACCGGAAACATACAGTGTGTATTAGGCCAAACAACCCTAAATAAATAAAACACACAACGCTGCATTCTACCCTAAAGGATAAGTCACGACCATGTCCCCACATTCAGGACCACACATTGCTGCTATGGGAGGGAGGCTGGCTTTAGAGGGAAGAGGGGGCAGAGGAGAGGACTGAATACAAGAAATAATTATAGAAAAATCAAGAAGAAAAATAATAATAGATTGGAAGAATCAAAAAAGCATAAAAAGTGGTAAGAGAAAAGGAGACTAGGGAAGGAGTCAGCCTTGTAAGTATGTCTGCATGCCCACACTGATTCAGTTAGCATGCCACAGGTGAAACAGATAGGGAGATTCCTGGAAGGGGTCGGAAATAAAAACTGTGGAGGACTGCTCTCGCCCTACGTTTTTCTTTACGTCACTGGATCAAATTGATGTTTTATTACTTTGTTTTAACCATACCATCTTGTTTATGAAATGCATTTTTAACACACATTTTTAATTGTTGTGTCTCTAGGGTCAAGTCACAGGTCTGGGATGATGTGTGTTGTCAAATAAAAACAATTGTATGAGTGAGACTATGTGGTTTTGGACCATTTCCCTTGACACCCCTCTCCTTCAACCATTTTATGAAGCAAATTCAAACTCAATTTCTTTTCTACCCCTTCCGCAACTCCGCCCATGTCAGAATCCAGTGAGTTAGTAGAAGATAGACAGAAGGCATTTCGATCTCAAGATGGTCAATAATGTCTAGCAGCACGCAGTCATTGGAGACGAGGAGGATGCACACTGGCTCTCACAAGAAAGTGTATAAAACCCTACCTGGGGCAATCTGCCACTAATGTCCTGAAACACTAGTCTACAGAAGAGAACAGAAACAGCTATTGTCAACCTGGTCACCCACGCTCACGCACCATTACACACACTCACTGCTAATCACATTGGTACAAACGCACAAAATGCACAGAGACAAACCCAAGAGAGGAGGAATTGTGAATTTTATTTGGACATTTTATTATTAACTCAAAATGAAACCATTCAATAATCCACCACTTTGGGTTTCCCCTGTGCCGCACACTTGAAAAACAAGACAGAAAGGGGAGAAACATAGGGGAAGTGCGCGTTTCAAAAGTAGAGAGGCTTATACTTACATAGAAGTCAGCTGCACTGTAAAAGCCATCCTGATAGGCCATGACACTGAGAGCCAGGGGAAAGAGTAGAGTCCAGAAGAAATGGTGGAATGACCAAATCAAACAAAAATGTCAAGTGTACATGGTCAAAAATGAAAGTGATGATTGAAAAGGTGAGACAATGGCGTCAAAGACAGGTTATGAAAGAGAAGAGAGAAAAAAGGTGAGATTATTAACACACCGTGCAACATGCAGGATAAAATACCACCTCTTTGTATACAACATTTGTACTTTGGATACAACTCCTAATTAGGAATATACCACACAATTTCATGGTACAAGGAAATGGTATTCTTCACTGTCAATAACTGCCATTAAAATATACCCATTTCACGACATGCACTTTCTTTAGCTCACTGGACATGCATTTAGTCTATTGTTTGATAGTTTTGTTTATTGAGTGTTTACCCAGGGTACGTTGGGATGGCAGGTTGAGGCACAGCTGCTCTGACTGCGCTGTAGACTGGACGGGCGCGACCCCGGAGTGCCCCTCGAAAGGTGGCAGCGGTGGAGGCGGCGGCGGCGGCTGCAGCTGCTGGGTACGGGAAGCCCGGGACTGAGGAGGTAACAGAGAATAGAAATGGTTTGAGAGATTTTAAATCACAGTAGTGCACTGTACTGGAAGGAGATAGGAGTGTCTTACCTGTGTAGAGTTCAGGACTGTACATAGCGCCGACCATCGGGCTCAACTTCCACCCTGCTAAAATAATTATGATGCGTTTTAATTAAGGTTTAATTATTTATGTGTGAAACAATAATAGGTTAATACAATTATTCACAGATTTTTAACTTTTTGATCAAATAAACTGAGCACTTTTTTTTTTAATTTCATCACAACAAATCTTTGCATAATGTAAAATATGGATTAAGTTGTTTACCGTATGGTAGTGTGGCGAGACCCTCCCCGTTTGCATATGGTGTAGTGATCTTCTTGTTGGTCATCACTCTGGCTGTGGCATTATTGACCTGGGCATCAGAGAAAATGGGGATTTATATGCTATTGTAAAAACACTAAGGAGGGGACGCAAAGTACACGGACTTTATCTGTGCTTACACAATCATTTAAACTTGCATATGGTAGCATTATACTCATGACAGATGTTAATTCTGTTGATGAGCAGCAATGATATTTGATGCATGCGCTTCTTTTAAAAAGGAGAAAGACATTGAAAACAAGGATCCTGGTGAGTAGTCAGGCAATTTGCATACAAACAATGCGACATTTGGCACACAGTAAAAATAAAACTGAAATGCATTCAAAACACAAATCCAAGACCATTATATTGCTACCTGCAAAAAAGGAGGGAAAAGAAGGTGAACTAAGCAGCAGAATCATCAGTTCAACAAAATGCAAAAACATTGATTAAAAAGTTCATACACAAATTACACGCAGCCAATCAAGAGCGCATCACATGACCAGAAGTGAGCAAACATCAGCCAATCAGCAAGCATCAGATGCAGCAAGAGACCAATTAAAAGATAGGCAGCCTTCCCAATCATTAACACTACACATCATACAAAGTCAAAGGAGGAAGGGCAGGGAGAGAGAACGACAGAGAGACGTAAACGAGGATGCAGGAGGAGCCAGTCCACATGAAAAACACAGAAACACACACATGATGAGGACAGTGAACAATCCATCCAAATGTGCAAGGTCTACAAACAAGATCCAAATCACAGCTGTCCATTTGCCTACTTTGCCTTACTGAACTTGACGTGAGCAACGATGGAGAAAGAAATGAATGGGTGAAGAGAGTGAGAAAAAGTCTACAGACAAGACAGAGGGGATGAGGGATGCAAATATTACTAATCAAAAACGTAAGGAAAATAAAACATCAAATCAACCCATGGTTGTGAAACACATTTTTGGTCGGTGTCACACAGCAGGCCTCAGGACACGAACACACCATCCAGAAACAAGTCAAAAGTATAACAAGAAAATCTCTGAAAAAATAGATTTGTCTCAACGTCTTCTGTGCTACAAACCTGTTGTTTGCTTCCAACCTTGCATGTATACAAGGTATATAGATTTGTTTGACCTTTTAAAGTCAGCTGCTCTTTTATCTATGGTCAAATAGTATGACTAGACTGTCAAACAACTACTACTACTACTACTACAACTACTACACTGGTACAATAATTACTACAGTTATAAATACACAGCCTAGATCTTCTGTCTAGTTGAGCTAACACACCTCTCATGCTTAGCATGCTGTCCCACTAAAGTGCAAAAATGCAACTATTGCTGACACATGACAGAGAAATGACATAGTACTACATGACGTCATACAGATGACGAGAAAGAGTAAACCATGCAGGATACAGCTCTGAATTAAATGCCGAATGCAGTTAGAGGTGATTGGAATGAATGCATAAGAAGTGGTAGTCATAGTTGTTGCACTTGCAGATAGATGCAGTACATTCAGTTATACAAGTGGCCTTAACAATGCCATGCGGTCAATGGCTAAACTTGTAATCATTTCATTCACCTCCTCCCCAATCAATCAATCACAGAATTAGCCAATCAGGATCTGTCAATCAAGCTCCCCCGCAGCAGGAGGCCTTCATTTATGTGTCGGGATGCATTTTATTTCATTTGGACGGATGGGGTGGGGGAGGGGTCATTCAAAGATGATGCCATGTGTACACAACTTACCGTTGCCAGGGAAACGGCGTGAGGACACGCGAGCAGTTACCGTGGAGACTGACAACAACAACAACATACAAAAATCATCAGGGAAATAGAGAAAAATATATGCAAGAAAGAAATGATGAACCGCAACAAAAAGGAAAAAAATAAACACAAAAATAACAAACAGAAAAAAACGAGGTAATGAAAAGCAACCCCCACCCAAGGGTGAAGAGCCGGAGATGTAACAGTCACGTGTCACCTAAAACCTTCAACCATGGGAATGATCTCATCTGCTCGTATAAGCTAACAACAAACAGATCATGTGTGTTGTAAAGAAGCAAAGATGTGAGAAATAGCACTTCACTGTTTCCTAATTTGATTTACAATAGTAGAGCCTCTCAACATCAAACTAAATCCCATCTCCAATGTTTATGCTAGCTGACTTCATCACAGGACAGGGACATGTAGAGATATGGGACGGGGTGGACATCACAGGAGGACAGGTGCACATGTAGACAAAGAGGAACAGACAGACAGACTGGCTTGGAGAAGATTAATGGATGAAAAAAAAATCAGTTTGAAAAGGGGGATTTTACATCTATCTAGTACATTCTCTTCACCTCACTCTCTCGCGGCCCTTCGTATTTTTTATTCCAGCACACCCACACACAGACAGAAGAGTGCAGGACATACCATGCAAGAGGAGCTCCAGTAGCAAGAAAAACAATCAAATCGAAAAAGCAGAGTCGGAGCAAATGGCAAAAGCTAGATTTTATCTCAAAGGCCATTTGCAAGTTTACACCTGAGCTCATGCTGACAAGATGAAAAATAAAAAGTCACAACAAAATGCCCTTCCATGAGATTGGGTGTTGTTTCAGGGTGATAGATGCAAGGACATGTGTAAGACATTTTCATCCACATCGCAATCGTGAAATGATCAGCTCTCCTACTGTAAGAGCATCTCAGAAAACCCCACACTTCTCACAGCATTCCTTAAAAATGTCTCCTAAAATTTCTATCTGACATGCATCAAGTCTTAACACATCATACATCAAGGATCACTAGTACCCAGAGGTATTGTGTTAGATTGAGAGAAGAAGTCAGCATCCGTTCTCAAGCGCCAACCATGCAACATACACAGTAGCCTCTTAGGGAAGCCATCAAGCGCTACCGAAAAGAGGCTGGCTGTCCAAACAGGATTGTGAACAAAAAAGGCCACTTGTTGCATCGATGGAGGAAGGGTGATGATGGTAAAGGTGATGAAGAAGAGATTGAAGATAGAGCAAAACAAAATGTCCTACATGCTGTGACAGAAGCCAAGAGTCAGCAACAGCTAGGGCTGCACAATATTGAAAAATGTGGCTAAGAGCATTGGATTGCTTTTTGACATAATTTTTATATTTTATATTTAATTTAGCAGATAAAGAATTTAGTGGTGAAACCTAGGTGCAAACCAAAACCTGAGAAAAGGCCAGGGCTAAAGCTAGGCCTAACCAGAACTTAACAAGGCTTAAAACAGGACTAAACCAAAACTAAACCACTAAACTGAGGACTAATTTAAGAATTTGGTCACAACGGAACATTGTAATCTCTGTCAGATGAAGATTTATTGGGTAAAAAGCAATATGGATATTGTGTTATATAATATAGCGATATATTGTGCAGCCCTAGGAACAGCTACCCACCATGCCTTTGAGTATTTCCTTCACCCAGCATGCTTTGCAAACCACATACAGCAGCTACAAGACCCAAGTGCAGCGTACAGCTCAAGACGACAACAACAGTACGAGAGAACAACGGCATAAACATTGTCAAGAAAAGTGCCAATCAGAGAGACGTCTGTGTGTGCGGCACCACTGATGCACCATGCCGGATCGAAGCCAAAGAGGGTTAGAGTCGACCATACACAACATTACAGCCCCCGGAAAAACCTCTGGGGCACAAAGACCACCGTGACAAACTCATTTTTATCGTCCAACATGAAGGGAAACAGGAAAGATGTTTGCTGCCACAAAGAAAGGGGGCCATGGGTTGAGAGTTACCTCAATTTTCCTCCCTTCCACCAGCGTCCCGTGAAGCTTCTCCCTGGCCCGCTCTGCGTCTGCGCTCGTCTCAAATGTTACGAAGCCAAAGCCCTAAGATGGAGAAAAGAAAACGAAGGGATTGGTTTGAAAGCTGCAACTAAGCTGCTGCTGTGAGCTCATTTCTGTTGCTAATGATGTGTGGTTTTTCACCGTCCTACCTTGGATCCTCTCTCGTTGAAGATGATCTCGACGTCAAGGATTTTGCCAAATTGCTGTAAAAAAACAAGAGATGAAAATGAGAATCTGCAGAAGGAGGAGTCATGTGGTGCCTTTTGCCACGGGGTGTCAGCACTGTTCAGGCATGAGCTTCTGGCACACGGCCAGCCCGCTAGTCTTTTCTTCCACCATATCTTGCGCTTGCCTCTGTTCTTTTCTCTGCACCACTTAAAAACATGGCTTATGTAACAGTCCCGCATTACGCCAAATACTAACACCTCACTACCTCAAAATTGGCAAGCTATAGTTGTAAGTTAGTGGATACAAAATGCAGACGCGTTCCCCCTAAATTTTAGACTAATAAGATTGTTTATTTTTTAACAGAGGTGGGTAGAGTAACCAATAATTTTACTCAAGTAAGAGTACCGTTACTTAAACATCCATCCATCCATCCATCTTCTTCCGCTTATCCGGGGCCGGGTCGCGGAGGCAGCAGTCTAAGCAGGGACGCCCATACTTCCCTCTCCCCAGACACTTCCTCCAGCTCCTCC
>JAVQKC010085541.1:0-17305 GCA_036025475.1 Philypnodon macrostomus | reverse complement strand
TCTTCACATCAATATATGGTACCAACACCAATTCAACCTTGTTGTTCTGTATTGTTTGTATCCTCCCAACACCTCTGAGCCTGAACCTTACCTTCTGAGCCCAAACCTGACATAACCTTTACAACCACATATACCTCACGTATATGCTACATGTGTTTTTTAGTATTTAATCGTAGACAGTCCATTGTCTTAATTTTTAGTTAGTAACTATCTTCACCAGGTTTACTGTAGTGCCTGATCTCAACATCATTGAGCCTGTAATGAGTGATTAGCGTAAGATTTTGTACTGGACAAAGTAACATAATAGATTACATAGTTATGGCTCTAACAGCATGCCCCGAAACAAGTTCTCAGTGAAAATGTAAACTACAGGGGTCATGTGATTCACACCACACACTGTATATCAAGGCAATGTGGTACGGGTAAAAATAAATGGAAAGTCTTAATATTTGAATGAACTTTCACACTTCTGTCTGGTTGTTAGTAGGCCTGTATAGACGCTCACTAAGAAACTGCTTTTGTTAAAAAATTAAAACTTCTAAACTACTCTGCAGTCTTGAGCCATTACCTCAAAGGACAATTTTGAAATGGCCAAATCACCCAGAAATACATTGCCAGCAGTTTATAAAATGTTATGAAATCTCTAGCTACCCAAAATATACTTACTGTTACCCTGAACTCCAGCGGACCGTCACAGGCAATTCACACCAGGGACTTTCAGATATGGTTCTGCAGCGGCTCATGTGTATCTAACCTCTGTATTTTACACTGAATGTGATTCGGGTAAAAAAAAAACAGGCGAAACATACCTATTTCACAAGATGTATTGCAACACTTCTGCAGCTAAACTTGTCACTAGCCCTCAAAAGTTTTATATTTAGACTTGCTGTACAAAAGCTGTGGTTATTTGGTCCCATGCCTTCTCTTTCTATTTTAACGCTTCCGTGCTTTTATTTTGAAAGTGTAGCAGAAGTTTTATTTTCGTAACTCCGGGCCTACACTTCCTGTTTAGCCGCCATTACCTCAGGATTGACACGGCAGAGTCTGAGAGTTTGTGGTGTGAGTGGCCTGACTGATTACAATACAGCAGTTCACCAGTGACTGCTGTTCCGCACCACTCTCCTCTTGGTGTAAATTAGGGGTGAGGCAGACAGACCATAACCCATACCTCAGAAATGCAACGAAGGACCTCCATCTAAAAAAGTGAGTGGGAGGATGCTTTTCAAAATGCTCCCAGTTCCATTACCACTGTGGTAAAGCTAATCTGGCCTGTTAGCCCTCCTTCAAACAGCAAAGCCCTAGTGAGAAAACCCAATTTTGTTCTGGGCTTCTGCAACCGCTGTCTCACACACTGGGAAAAAAGCAAGCTTGAAACCATCATTTTGGTCGCTTTCATCGTGCTGTAGTTGGGTGATGCTTGGTTTTCGAAAGGAGGCCAATGCTTTATTAAATTCCACATTTTCATTAGAAATTGCTGTCAAGGTCTTTCTGACGGGCTTCCTGCTGACCGAGATTTGAATTGAGAAGTTTAGCAACAAATGGCTTGAACTTAAGTGTAGAGAAGTCCATTATAAAATATAAAATAAGTAAAAATGTCTGATTTGGTCTATAATGATATCATGTAATCTCATATTGTGCCCTGCTATTGATGAAATGATAATACAAACTGAATATAGAATTGAGGTGTTTTTCTCAATTTTCTTTTAATTATTATACTTAATATCCCTCTCGGTCGTTTCTAATCTAAATAAGCCATGTGTATAATTAATGCTTTTCAGTTCAGTGAATAGTGCTGGGAGTCAGTGGAAGCAAAGCCGGGCTTTTAGAAAAATAAATGTTTGCACTGTACTTAGATGCAATTGTCTGGTGCTATTTTGGCTTCTGAGTGTATAATTGAAGCTGGAAAAGTGTAGCGTAAACCAAGGTCACATTCAGCAAGACGTAAACATCTATTTTTTCAAATGATTCTTACTGAAAAATAAATGTCTTGTTTATTAACAATAAATATATATTATACAGGGCTTGCACTGGTACTGGTTCAGGGGTAAATGCTCTATTGATTGAGACATAAAGCCCTAAGCTCACAGTGGTAAATAGTTGGTATCTTCTTGTATTGTGCAAAATATAACCCCACTGGTCTAAGTAACAAAAATATATTTAACAAGAATGAAACATTTAAAATGGTTAAGCCAGTTTCAAAAAGGACCTTTATCTCCGGTTCCTATGGCTCTGCTTTGGGCAAGCCTTAGGTGGTGACAGAAATGTCAGGGAAAGTTAATTGTCTGAATAATTGAACTGTAAAAATTATATTTAATCTGTAACAGTGAAATCTGTGCAGCGAGTGGGAAAATCTAGGTCTGAAGCATTGTAAAACCGAAAACTCTAGAAAACCCTAGAAAACCCTAGAAAATATTTCTTAAAATGGCATCGATGTTTGTATTGAGGGAAAACCAGTGTCTTGAACAGAATAAATAAATAAAGCAGTGGTTTTACATTGTAGCCTAATTATACCAGCAAAACAACAATATTATGGAATCACGTTGGTCCACATCCGTGTCCACAGATCCTACGTGTGAGAATTACAAATTACAGAGGTCAAATAAAGAATGCCTCTATAGCGCCCCCTGTTTTTGACCCCTATGGGACCCTGGACAAACTTACTTTGGCAGAGAGCAATGAAAATTGGTACAGTGATTCTCCACAGTGTACCCAACATAAAATATTATTATGACCCCACCCTACCTCAAACAGGAAGTTGGCTATTTTGGATTGAAGTTGGGAAGTCAGGTATATTTGACAGCCTTGAACTTGCACATACTTTGCCTGATTAGGCTCAAACCTGAAACACCTAATAAAATCATTATATTGTAATACAATTATATATTAACAGGCTATAAGTGAGTAAAGACCACAGAGAGTAATATCTATGTGCAATATATACTGTCAATATACTGATTGGATACTCTCCTGCCTCCGTGTGTGTCGTCTCGCCACCCCTCCGTGCACTTCGCTGTCAGCGCGACTGCTTACAGACTCAGAGTGAACTGATACATGTCAATGGGATTTTAAATGTTAACAAATAGGCTGGTCTATGTTGTCTTATTGGTCTGTACTCATGTTTAAAGGCTTGTATTGAATAGAGGCAGGGCCAGGGGAACTTAAAAGTAACGTTTATGCCTGTTGTGGATACAAATAGGTCATGACAGAATTTTCAGAAGTCTGTCCATCAAAATGATTCTTGTGTAACCACTCTCATTGACAATAAAATGCAGTCAAGACCATATATAAAGTGGGGATCAATTGTATATTGTGTTAAATATAGTTAATTGCAGTTTGACAACTACACATGGTGCCAGATTACATGAACATTGCTAAGGACGTAAAGTATGTTTTTTTCGGAGCTTTGTTAACATCTAGAAATTCTGCCATATTCAATTGTTCAATGTCTATTGTCTGAAATAGACTTGGTCATTATGAAAGGCTTGAGTAACTGTCCAGTTGTGTTTAACTTCCATTGTGATATTTTTACATTTATTTCTAAGAAGGCAATCAACAGAAATTCCACAAACACTCCACTTCTTATTAATGGTTGATGTGCACAGAAGAATAAATGCATGTTGAGATACAGCCACACACTGTCTCTGTGTCCATTTTCATCCTCATCTTTGGGAAAAACATCAAAATGGCTGTTATTATAATCCATTTTGTGTCTCGTGATTTGTTTACTAGCTCTACTGGCCAAGCAGGTGCAGGTTGTTGGTTGGTAGTTTACGGTGTCAGTAAAAGGCTCCATGTAATAAGTCAGATGAAAGCTGCAGTCTATATGGGTCTCCTCAGAATAGGCAGAGAGCAAGCAAAATTGCACATGGCAAAATCTTCAAAGAGTATGTAATGACTTTGAGAAAGTTCTTCCTAAACAAATTTGCATCTAAGGACAGGAACAAAAGTGCTCTGTGTGGATCAAGAAAGTCATAACATGCAGCTCTTGCATATTAAAGCGGACATATGATATCTTTTAAAGGCTTTGAATTATGCAGTTTAATTTCCCCGATAGATTTTCAAATTTCAGTTTTATAGTTTAAACAATGCAAGTCTTTTTGGGAGCTGTTGAGTCTCTGCTGAAAGTTCACATGTGTTGCATGTTCTATTAATGCCCTGCTGGCTATGACCCTTAACTACAAAAGCCAAAGTAAATAAAGCAAGAAACACAATCTGTTAGGAGCAGTGGGCAGCCACACAGGAGTACACAGAGGAAACCCACCCAGACACGGGGAGAAACATGCAAACTCCACACAGACCCTGGTGCCTGGTCTGGGACTCGAACCCGGGACCTTCTTGCTGTGAGGCGACAGGGTTAACCACTGCACTGTGCCACCGAACTTAAAGTTGTTTTTTCAGCTCCTGAGATACTTCAGCATACAGGATTATGCAGACATCCATGAATGACAATGGATCAACATTATAACACAGTAGAAAGCTCAGAAAAGTCATGTTAGCATAATAGGCCCCCTTAAATTGCTTCAAATCTCAGGCATCACACATAATTGAAGAGCACTCAGCGCTGACTTTGAAACATCATTTCTCTTCTTGATCTGTTTGGCTGATTCAACTAACACCTCAGCTATCACCAGCCATATCAAATGCTAGCTCATAGACAATGCTGGTGTGCCATAGTGATGTTTTTCTCTCTCCGCACCAGGCAACAATGGAAATCTGAACACTGGCTGTCATTATACCAAGCCTCCAACATTTTTCTCCTAATTTCACATATCCATTAAGGTTCTGGTCTCTTGGCTGAGCGGGGAAAGAAAAGAGCCCTCTTCAGGAAACGAGGGATTATTAGGAGTAATTTGTCTCTAGCGTAGGCTGAAAAATTGGTTTCATCTTTTTGAGGGTACAGAGGGAAAAGAGCTGGAGTGAGGCAGAGCTGTGAAGAGACAGGAATAGATAAAGATACAAAGAGACAAGGCAATACGAGTGAAACAAGACAGAATGAATGTCCCTGCAAATATGTGGTCTAATGGAACCTGTATGAGTTCAGTGCCATCACAGTGAAATAGTATTAGCCTAGCATGTTTAGATATCCTAAAAAGCAACTATTCCTTGCTACACTAGGAACGAAGTGTGAGGCAGCTGTTCAAGAGAGCAACCAGTGGAGCGATATACTACAGCTCCTTCAAAGAATAGAAGCATTTATCAATATGAAAAGTGCTCTGGTAACCTTGACTGACAGGTGCAAGACAGTCAACTGACTCTCATGTGCGACCACTTTTCTACTTTACACATATACACATACTGTCTTGCTGTAGTGTAAGTCCAGTTGGGTATATATTTTAACTTTTGGACATATTGCAGGCTACTGACATTTGACACATGTAATTTCCATTTATTAGTGTAGGAACGCTAACCATACCACTTGTCTAAATAAACAGGTGTGCTCTAATAGCAGTGTGGTGGATAGAAAAATAAAAAAAGTATTGTAGCTTTCAGCACCATGGACAGCTCCCCTCATTTAAAAGCAAGGTACAACTTCACAATGTTTATTATTCAGTCTAGTAAGCTATTGATTTTAAATGTGATTATATTGGCATGTTATCAGAGTAAAAATTAGGCCTCTTTTTTACTTTTACCAAAAGTAATACAAAAGAAAGAGTCAGACAAATGAATACATACGGGCTGTTTTACTTCCTTTGCTCTTAGATATTTCTTAGCAGATGATAAATTGGATCAGTAATATTGTTGTTTTATGTTCTCCGGGAGCTCTATCACACACCCTCAGAATGAGGCTGTTACACTGTCTGATACAGGGAAGAGATGTCAGAGCTTCAATAACATCTATATGTACAATTCAGAAAATGTGTTTGGTATACTGATGTTTCTGCAAGTATCTGTTCAACAGCTTTCATTTCAACCTTTTTATATGAAATTCATGTATAAATATAAGTAAATAGAGAAAAATATGTATATATATATATATATATAAAGTTATTGTCAAAGCATTCACATGGATTTTAATAAGGTGATCTGAGTTTTGAGGTGAATTTTTAAGTTTGATATGGATGTATAACTAAGTGATTGCAATGGTGAACTTTTTTTAATAAAATAAATGCATTTGTTGAGGGAAATGGTAAAAAGAAAAAACTGGTTAGTGTACTTTTAACTAGTTTTGTTAACATGTGAGTTAACATTGGCCTAACAAAAAGTCATGTTTCGAGACTTTTAATAGAGACATTGAGGGTGAAGATGTAACAACGGGACAAAGACAGTGAAAATAGTGAAAGTGGAAGACGAGAGAGAATACAGAACGAGTCATGTTTTGAGACTTTTACTTAGTCTTACTCATACCTTCTTATTGCACTTTTCTAAAAGTTTGTATTTTTTTCATCCCTCACGCATTTTCTTTCTCTATATCTCAGCAGCATCTCTCTCCTCTATCCTTGCCTGCTGACTCCTACCTCTCTAAGGCCTGGCTGTGTAATTAATTCTTAATTAGAACACTTGTTTGTCTGGCTTTGCTCGCAGATGCCAGAGAGTTTTACTTGTGCATGTGTAGGCCTCTTAGCGGAGCGGTTATGTTAAGTGGCTTCTTAATTTGCTCTTCTGGTTGGTTCTTTTTACAAGAGGATGTCACTAAGTGGAAAAGGAGAAACAGTTGAGTCAATAATGTGCTGATGAAACCAGACTCACACAAAGGCTTTCAATCCGCATATAGATTTACCGTCGTCATGGCTGCCCTTGATGATTTAAAACTCACGCTCTGTTGTGATGTCTTTTAGATCTTTGTTTTTCACCCTTTATTTTCAACATTGTCTTTGCCAAATAACAATGACAACAAGACAGTCTGGATTACCACTGAAACACATCAGTCCTTTATAAACACAATCAAAGAAACACTACTACCTAACTTGATAATATTTCATCGCATGCATCTCATTTAGTTGTTCCCCTGAGAGACCCTTGTATTGTGTCCCAGTTTTAAAAGTTTTTACTAATCAAGACCAGTCAAACAATAAAAATTACTAACATTATCACGTGGGACTAGTTAATATTGGAGCCTCAAAGCACACTAGTCTATTTACTATTTACTGTTCATTCACTATGGACAAAATAACCCTAACCCTAACCTGCACTTTTTTAAAATACAGAGAGAAGGAAGTGTAATGAACCTAAACAGATTTCTAATGTCAAGGGTGTACCCCGTCTAAGGCCCATAGAAAAACAAGCCAGCATCAACCTATTATATAACCTGGATTGCCAGGCCTAAATCAGTTCTGCACCAGGTCAAAACCAGTTTCAATCCAGAATTAAAATCCGCCAAACCAAATTAAGACAAACAGACTCCAGATTCCACAGTTCGCGGAGCATTGATTTTGAAGATGGAGAGAAAAGCTTTGGTCCCTTGTATTAACTGAAATTTGCACATTTTCTCCATCTACGACTTCCATATTTGCTGGTACCATCCAATTAATCACCGTCTGCTATGACATATCCTGTGAGTGTGTATGAATGTGGGTCACTGAGAACTCCTCTGGCCTGGGCTTTATAGGTTCATTTCCATACCTAGCGGCTCCGGCTCCCTCCAATCAGTCAACAAGAAAAGGAGGAGGAGGATGAGAGGGCCACGGTTAGCATTAAGAAAGAAGTTTGAAAGTAAGTCAAACGCTGTAACGCTAGAGGAAGGCATTAAACATCTGGGTAAATAGAAAGTAGGACGTAAATGAAACAAAGCAGATAAAGATGCTGTAGGCAGGCCATGCAAGGATACAAAATTTTCTCTTTAAGATGTTTCATTGTGCTCAACATTGTCTTGACATAATGCAAATGCCACTCAGCTTTAAGCAAGACTGTCAGTATTTCCAGCGGAGCTATCTCTTGCTTGGTAATAGCGTCTGGTGCTGTTTTGCAAATTACTTTTTAAACTCAGAAAAGATTAGGTTTTGATAAGGGACGTGGTGGGTGAACAAAGTTTTTGAATTATTTAGAGGCTTCGACTAATGTTTGAACTTGTCTGCTGCAGAATCAACAAGTGGAATTTCAGCTCGGAGAGACTGCTGTTAAGGGGAGAATGGAGGAGAGTGAGATGGTTCTGCTGCTGAGGTTGGACTAGAGGAGAGTGGGATGGTTGAGGAGAAATTCAGGACAACGTTATTCAACTTTTCAAACGTGGCGAATACTTTGAAGACTTTGTGGGAATCAAATAAGATCATGGCAAAAAAGAATTGAGACAAAAGGGGCCACACTTCCTCAGAAGATTTAGTGATTCAACTTTAGCTTTTTCATGAAATAGAGCCCTTAGTGAGAACGTCTTCCTTCATGCTCAGTTACATTTAATCCCACCAGGGAGCCGCTCAGTTCTACCACACGTCCTGGTGGACCACAAAAGCAGCCACAGTGAAGGAGCTGCTGATAGACTACACTTCAGCCTACAATTTGTAGTGTTATAGAAACCTTTGTGTATGTAATGGTTACTTTGTTTGAAACCACTTTTACAGAATTTATTTTAATAAATTGTAAACTTAAAAATCCATTTTGACAACCATTTTATTCTAAACCAAAACGGTTTAGAATAAAATGGTTCTAAACCGTTTCAATATTAATACATGCACTGCCCACAGTTTGGAAATGCACAAATGTCCAATGTCAATTTAAGTGGAATTTCCACTTACAACATCTAAGGATTACTGAGAATGCTGCAGATAAATTCTATAATATTCAGTGAGTGACGGTTCTGGGTAAAATTAAAATTCTTCTTTCTCCAATGATAAAATCATTTCATAATGTAATAGCCTAATTGCAATTATAATACATATTGTTGAAACATAGACAAAGTGACCAGTGAGAAATAATAGGACCACTGAGAATAGTCATGATGAGCAGGGTGGCTTAAATTGATGGGTGCGTGCAGGAATAGACCCAGACATATACGGGACTGCTCTGATTCATTTATACGGAAATGGAAAATGGAGACAAATTGAGGGTGAAGATATAACGACGGGACAAAGACTGTGAAAATACTGAAAGTGGTGGTAGAAAGTGAGGGAAGTGAGGGGCCCGGCCTGTAATAGCCCTGTGGAAGTCCCGGGCATCGCAGAAGACAAGAGCGTGCCACTTCTAATACAATTAGAGCTGGAGAAATTGAAAGTACAGCTCTCAGTGGGATGTGTGACAGAGAGCTGTGTGTGGCTGGTCGGCTTGTTAGTTTTCATATCTACCACAGGTCCTTATCTCTGCTGCCCCCATCCCCTCTCAATTTGACTTCCACAAATGTGTGTGTTTTAGGTTTAATTTCTTCCCACTCCACATCCAGTACTATGGCTCCATCTCTCTGCATTATTATCATTAACTGTCAGGTGAGGGAAATGTCAGATGCTTTTTACATTTACATTTTGTGCCTCAGACATTTAGCTCTGACTGATAATTGTCTATAACCTCTATAAACAATCATAGGGTCGCATCCATACTGAAATCACACTCACTGGATTCACTTCAATATATTGTTCCTTACTATGTGGCTTAAGTTGATTTGACCCTATCTTACAACAGTACAGGATCCTGTCCAATTTTTCTTATTTTTTTTATTTAGAGAATGTTCCAGATTGACACAAATATAATGATTTGTTCTTTGGCCTTTCCTGAAAATGTCACCAAAGTTTGGTTTGGACTTTTATTGCCATGGTGGGGGATGAGGGTAGATTTTCTGCCAAAAAAAGCAAAGCATAACCTCTTGAGCATTCATTTGGAATATCAATATATAGACAATAATCACAGTGTTGGTACCGAATGGCAAAGAGTAAAGTGAAACCTTCACAAAATCATAATTATCGCTCTGTTCATTAAAAAATTCACTCATCTATCAAACAAGTGCTTTATTCCATTATGTTCACATGAAGGTGTTTACAGTCTATTCCACCTATACATTTAGAAGTAGTGTTTTAGACAAAGCTCTGAAACAGCTCGAGTCTCTCTGCCTAATTGCCTCTTTTAATTGTGTAATTATGCTGTGTACATAATTACCACAGGCAAATCTAAATGTTGTCCCCAAGAATACTGCTCATTTTGTATCCATTAGCACTCACAATGTGTTCACAAAGTCTTAACAACAGCAGAAGGTGGACTTAACCTTTGCTTTTCACTGAGGAGGAGTACAAAGAAGTGTGAGGTTTAGGGGCAAGATAATTGTCTCCCTAACAAAAGGAGGGACTAGCTTAAAGCCGCTCAGACTCGTTACCATCTTGTTAGCAGCTGCAATTAGTGTCCTGATTGAAAAGCAGGTGAGGCAGCAAGGGATCAAGGAAAAGCACAGAAAAAAAACACTGAATTCTGTTTTTAGTTTTTTCAAAATCTGTCCACAAAATAATGTTTAATTTGAAGATAAAGAAATCACAATCTGGTCAGAAGATGAAATACACAGCTATTTAAAAAGCTAAGTAGCGTGTATGTGATGGGCCATAATCTCGAGCCATTGGTGGTACTTGAAATGAATTATGAATAAATGATATGTGTATTGTTTAGTAATTGCAGTTTTCTTAATCAAAGTGCACATAGCAACCTCAGTTAAACTAACATACTAAGATTTTCCTGTTGAAAGGTACTTGAAACAGTCCCAGACACTGCTGTCCACCCACCAGCTGAACTGAACACTACCTTGAAGTTATCAATTGGCCACGTTTCACCAAACACTGTGTGGTTGATTTAGTCACATACACATCTACATTGCATTCAAAAACAGGCTCCCATTTCAGGCGCTCTCAGTTTGGATCTGTCCAACACTCCCACATATTATTATGGAACGCATACATTACGGCCAGTAAATGTTTCAACTGCTAAATAGGCACTGACATATTATGCAAAGTTAGATCATGTAATAAAAGCAGACCAAGAATTAGACCACAAAACAAAAATGCATTGGTCATTTGTTAATGTTGGTATCAGGTAATATTTGTCAATCTATCTTAAAATATGTTGATGTTAATTGTTTTTTTGTGTGTGTGGTTCGGTACACTTACTGGCCACTTTATTAGGCAGACCTATTTACCTGCTGGAGCTCCAATACCTTATCTTCCTACTAAATTGAATCCAACCAATACATTAACTAATTAACTAGTCATCAGACTGAAGCTAATAACTTTGTACATGGTGTTGTTGTTGGTGCCAGGAGGACTGTATAACTATATAAATCTGTTTACATTTTTACATACAGTGCAGCTCTGTCTTGGGTTTACAGAGAATGGTTTAAGTGCTGGGGGAAAATGCCTTTTTCTAGCAGAAAACCACACGGGTGTTACTTTATTAGTTACAAGGTCTACCTAATAAAGTGGCCAGTAGTAGTAGTGCAAGAGTATATTTTTTGAATTTTTGAATTGTGAACCTTTATATACAGTTGACTGTTTTTGAGAAGCCAGGCTTAAAAATCCATGCACATAATATTTGACCCCAAGGGGAAGGCATCAACTATCACAGTCCAGAAATAACTCCAAATGAAGTAGCGGAAATTTGGCTTGCAGTCACTTGGTAATGATTATTCTGAATTTCTTATAGATCACAGGGAACATTTCAGTGTTTGTCCAAAGCCTGAAGTAATTACTCTAACAAATAGATTTGATGTTATCAAGCTCTCACACACAATCTCATGCTCACAACCTGACACACTTGTATTAAAAACTGTACACACACACACACACACACACAGTATCTCACAAGAGCCAAATAAATGAGCCGGCACTCCTCAAGCCTAATAGTCTGGCTGTAATTAACATTGTCATAGTGATAATAGCCATTTATCCCTGACATATCACACACACACACACATATACACACACACACACACAATCCTGAAGCTCTATCTGGTGTCGGCAGTGCGCCCAGCTGTCAGAGCTTCATCTGTCTCTCTTGTTCCCACCTCTTCTTCCTCCTCCTCACTGCGTAGACCTCATCATTTTCTTCCTGTTTTCACACACTCCTCCAACTATAATCTCCCCTTCATCATGGTGTGTTTCACTGATTGGTCAACATATTTTGTTATCCCTGAATTGTGGATTAGCTTTCATTGTGTGTGCAAATGTGTGTTTTCTGCCATGCTGTGGTTGTTAGCAGTATGAATTTTAAGTAAAACTGTTCCCAATTATTGCAACTGTCTTAGTTTGAGAATGAGACTATGGTCACATAACAGCATTACAGATTAATTTAGCTTTACATTGAATGATACAGCTCTGTTGTAGAACCACTGCATACCTTCTTGGTGTGAGACCTCCAAATTTGGCTAATATACATACTTCTCAGAAGAAAGGAAACTCAGTAATAGTCTGTTGTTAACATGTGTGGTAGGTGAGAATGTCCTGCCAGCTATAAGTTCATCTATAGTAAACATGTTTTGCTTAATTGTTATTGGTAGTTACAGTATATAATGCATGTCCTTCCAGTGTGACTGTGGGTTCTCTCCTGGTTTCTCCCACCATCCCAAAACACAGACTAATTATCTAAATTATTATTGATGAATGATGCACACGCTTATTCTACTCTTCCAAGTGAAATGAATAGGATTGTTTTTACTGATGTTGTGGCTGTTACTGTATTTAACAATACAGTGTATAATGTCTGCTAAATATGGAAGTCTGTGTGTTTGCCACAGCAGATAAATGGGAGTTAGGTGGATTCATTTGAATGCAAGAGGTAAAGGTTTTGACAGGTCCCGGGAGTAGACTGGTATCTTACTGTTAGAATGTGGAGTTAGCTACACTACACACTGCATAGAAAGACCCTTGATACTTTCAATGGCTCTGTATTAAATTGATGCTGTGCCTTCAACCAATTTTACCTCCCAGCTGGGCCCTGACACACATTCTCTGTTGCATTGATCTTCAAAGAAAGTGATACGTCAATGAAGCCAAGGGTCATAGAGTTATTTGTATTGATTTATTTTCAGGTCACATAAATCTACCATTATAACCATGTATGTGTTCTGCCGTGTGGTGTAGCATGTAATACATTGTTTATAAAATACTTGGAGTCTGTTTCAGTCAGCAGCACAAGATAACCTGCCTTCAATTAATGTGTTAGGCCAAGTGTAAAAATGGAATTGAAGCTGTAACATGCTGCACATCTGATTTGCAGACGCCAGCGCCTCCACTGACTTTATTGCTTAATTAGTCACATATATATTATATATATATAATGTAATATGCAGTTTACATGCATATATGGCTCGGAATCTCATTTGCTTCTTTGCTGCAGCGTTGTTTTTCATTTTGTTCAGTAAGTGTGTGTTCATATGTAGAATCAGTATAGTGAATCACACATTAAAGATCTCTTTTTTTTAATTCCCAAATAGACTGAGCATGTTCATATTGAGCTATGCCATTTGGTACCAACACACTGTTAATGTTCAGAGAAAAGCAACCACTTAAGTCCATTAGACATTTGCCATATTAGCAGAGCCATGTTGATATATGAGGTGCCTTTAATGTATTCTGTAGGTCATATAAAGGTTTAAACTGCCTGTGTGTTTGCCATTGTGTGTATGTGTGGAGGATATGTGGACAGACTGATTAAGGTATTGATTTGAATGTTTGATTTGGTAACTACTCAAGGCCTCCCATTGTAAATGAAGTGATTTTAATTGACCAACAACATAGTATCTCACAGTCGAGCTCTATTTAGAAAATACTCTTTGCATCAGTTTCACCCATGAGACGGGCATGAAATACATTGATTATTTTCAGTTCTTCTTTTAAGGTGCAGTTTAAATTGTGGAATCATTACACAGTTTAGTAGAAAAGCCAGGAATGGTAGGTGCCTCGGGCAAGAACCGGTGAAAAGGTCAGGATCAGAGCACGACTCTGAGTTGTATATGTTCTGAGCAATTTCCTCCAAATGAGACAGAATGCTGTTTAAGGAAGGGACAGAAATTGTGTTGAGAGGCTCTATGTAATTTAACTTCGCTCTTAATTTCAAAGGATGTGAAGCAGAGTAACCTATACACTTTCCTACAAAGCAATATAGCTCCAATCTCTCAATCTGTATTGATGCTGATACAACCTAGTGTTCAATTTAATGAATGCTCTGTGTAGACCTGGTCACCTGGTTGGCTTTTGCCGATATTAAGAACACATTAGATGAGGAAAGATTTGCCCTTTTAGCTGTTCCCCAACGAGTCAACAAAGTCAGTCATTTGCACTTCACTGTACTGGTATTTTGCACTGATCTGATGGCTATAATACAACAATCTACATTCTTTTGCCCAGGCTTGAGACCAGCATACATTGTGGATGGAGTGTTTGAGTCAACATCAGAGAATGACAAACCCCTAACCCCCCACATCAAAGGCAGAAATCTTACCATTAGGGGGTTATGGTGCAGCAAAGAAGGAAGTGGCTGAATGTTTCTTCCTTTAGAACCAGTAAATGTTCAAAAGGGCATGTACTGATTAAAAAGTACTGATGTAGTGAATTGTTGTGGCATTGGAGCAGCTTCCACTCACATAATGCAAATTTAGTACAGTACATGATATGACGCGTATTAATTTTTCTGTGCCACACATCGGCAAACTATATAATGGGAAAAAGTTAACATAGAATAAAAATTGATAGATGGAAAGGAGGACACACAAACTGAAAAGTGCTTACATACTGTAATTGTGTGTCACAGTTGGAATTGAATTTGAACTGCACTTTTACTGAGACAACTCTTGTGGCATTGTGTGTGTGTGTGTCTCGCTCTACTTCCTGCTCTTTCACACGTGCACACTTAACTTTGATTTTTGAAACACAGTGTTGTATAAGTCAGCACTTGACCAGTATGTAGGAACGGTAGGAACCTGCAGTGTATGATCTTACATCTAAGACAGTCATTCATACTTACAAATGAGTGGACACACTCAAACACGCACACGGCCCTTATCGGTGTGCAGTGTAGAGCAGCTTCTGAAATCAGTGGGGAGCCGGTTGTTGACGAGCTACTTAATAATTCCCTCGGACAACCATGAAATTCTTTCTTTTTCTTGTCTCTGCGTCTCCTCTGCTCTCGCTCTAATGTTCCTCTTCCTGCTGTGTTCTTATGTGTGATTACACTTTCTCTATTTCCCCATTTGGTTCTGCTTTGTCTTATGTTTTTAACTCGTTTCTTCATAGGGTTCAAAGGGCAATTGACTGGCAATGCATGCTTATTGTTACAGTAACTTCAACAAAATGAATGAATGTAAATGTAAGCAGAAGATTACAGAAATACAAGATTTACAGTATTGCAATAATGAAAATTTGCAATATATTGTGCATGTTTTAGGTACCCACAAACGAAAGGTAAACTGCTACATACTAGATGTAAAGAAAAAAATATATATATACCTTTCGAGGAAGAGCTACATATCTCAGCCAATGAGATTATTTTTTTAGTTGTGTTGTGTTGGTTTGTGGGTTGGTCAAAATGCCTTTTAACTTTTGTAATAAAGTTGATGAGGACACTCAATGTCCCAAAGATACTAACTCCAACCACTGGTAGTCAGTAATACACTTTACACACTTTATCTATTTTTCCCTGTTTCTTTGTGCGTAAAGCTTTATCTTCTGATTCATTTGTTCTTCTGAAGTAAGCCCTCTTGGTTATTTGCATAAAGATTAATTAGACAGATGCAGTGTTAGCTTGTTTGCTAAATAATACTTGCTAATTAGACATGTTTGGTGAACATCTGTTCCGCTGTATTGAACCTGTTCAAAATGAATCAGTGCTGGGGGTGGAGATTGCAGTTTACTTACACAACAGCTTTTGTAATTACTGCCCAAATCTTGCCACAGGTGATATTTTTCAATAGATTTTTTTGTATCTAGCACTGGAGAACTGGGGTTGGTTCTTTATCAAGCTAACAATGAATAGTTTTTCACAGGCGAACTCAGAAATTGTTACGCAAAGCAAGCCAAGTATATTTTAAGTTTTTATTCTAGATTGATAGTGTAAAAGTATTTTACAAAATTAGAAGCATTGTATTACAATGCCATGTTCTAATCCAGTTATATCCCAATAACTGTGTCTCAAGTATAATATTTAGATTTCTAGACTACAAAGCCTAGGCTTGGCTCTACCATTTTGATGACTCATGCTAAAAGGCTAACTTGATCTTGTAATGATTAAGAATAATTTAAAATGATCCAGATCCACTCAACATCTTCCAATACTTCACTTTCATCAAAATGTAACCATGCCAGGAAAAAACAAAACAAACACATCCCATCTGCAGCCTGGCTTTACAGTAATTAGTTTGAAAGTCCACATTAAACCATTGTAGCTCAGCTTTCAGAACCTTCAGTTGTCAGGCTGTACTAGCAAATTACCTGGACTCCTGCTAGCTTTCATCAGATTGGTATGGCAGAACTGACTGTTCTAAATACTTTCATAGTTGGACATTTCTTAAAAAGATTGCTGGTGTGAATGGAAGAAATTGCCATGGCATCTGTCTGTGAGTGGAATTTATCAGGCTGAAGTTTTGATTGTTGAGCATCACAGATTTCAGTTATAATTGTCTAAGTGTATTATAGGTGAGTGTTGGGACCACAATCCACCATAATCCATCATTAATAAATAATGTAATGTGTGTCTTGTCCCCAGATGTGTATGCTTTTTTTCTTGTTCGGCATGGTTTGTGAAGATGTAAACATGATGCTATCAGTAGCCTCTAGGAGATTATTGTTGGGGGACACATACATACATACACACACACACATACATGTAGGTTACATACATTTATACTTCATCTGAAATCCTCTGTCTCTTCTTCATATTTTTATCCCTCCATCTGCTTCTCTCCCTCAAGGCTTCACATTCCTTTGGTTTAGTTCTCTGCATGTCTTGAGTTGTTGTGTCCTTGATTTTGCCTCCGTCTTTCATCTTTGTCATGCTTATAGAGTAATCCTGTTTGTTCCAACCCTTTCACCTTTTTCTCACCTTCACATGTATATGTACTGTACATGTCATTGTTGTTATATATATAAAACATCAACACTTTATTTTACATAGTCCCTACCTCCATTAAGTAAAATGTAATACACTGTGTAACAAACTGTAATAACATGTAACTACAATGTACTTAACCCTAACTCCAAACCTAACCGTGACCATTCTGTATGTACAACATTATTACAGTTGGTTACACAGTGTATTACATTGTACTTAATGAGGTAGATACAATGTACCGTATTTTCCGCACTATAAGGCGCACTTAAAAGCCTTTAATTTTCTCAAAAACCAACAGTGCGCCTTATAATCCGGAGCACCTTATATATGGATTAATTGTGGTTGTGCTTACTAACCGCCAAGCGAT
>JAVQKC010085536.1:0-11715 GCA_036025475.1 Philypnodon macrostomus | reverse complement strand
CAAAATAAAAAATAAAAAATCTGACATTACGCTCAAACAGTTACTCAGGACTTGAGTAGTTTTTTCACCAGTACTTTTCTACTCTTACTCAAGTAATTATGTGAATGAGTACTTTTTACGTTTACTCGAGTAACATTATTTCGAAGTAACGATACTCTTACTTGAGTAAAATGTTTGACTACTCTACCCACCTCTGGTTGTAATGGTACATATGGATAGGCAGAGGAGGTGAGAATATTATATACAGCATGTCCATAATCATATAATCTGTGAAACTTCAAAAATTTTGAAATGACAGTAATAACCTATAGAGAAATAGTACAATGTGAAAGAATGTAGCTAATATGACATGAATGTGCCTTTCATTGGTTTGATGGAGAACAGACATGGGGTGTTTTTGTGCCATACTGTGCAGTTCCTCTGCAGTATAATGGACTACAGGCCGGGCACGAGGCACTGCTGCCAGATGGATGAACTGCCTTTGACAGTCTAGGAACATGTGGATGAAGGATAGTCTGGAGAAAAGACAGACACTTACCAACACCAAAGAGCTCTGTGGCATTGAAATCATCTGTTCCCGCTAGCAGACTCACTTCAGTAGCTGCTGTCTTGAAGGCATCTTCAATACCTTTGGACATATGAATGCAAATAAAAAAAAGATGGTGAGAATGATAAAAGACACTTATATCAACATGCAAGAGGTCTGTAGATTTTCTTCTGAGTGGTCAGTCATTTTTATTTTCTGTACAAACCAGTGGTCAGGTCTAGACTGCATTTTCAGAGGTTGGAGCAAATAAATATAACAAATAATCTCTAACTTCCTAGTTTATCAGAAAACAGGGGAATTAACAAGATAAGTATGCACATTAAAATGCAGATTAATTAGCTTCCCAGTTCATACTGCTGTTGTCAGATCACACACCTTGCCTATTCATGAATGTAGTTGGTGTGATTGTGCATTGTGTTTGATATTGGTCGGGGAGTTATGGCTGCTGCATTTGCTGTCAATCTGCCCCAGGGCAACTGTGGCAACATAAAGTCTACCACCACCACTGTGTGGAGAGAATGATTTATAGGTATAGAAGAGGTATATAAATCTAATCCATCCAACTGGAGACATCACAAAAACTCGCAACTCCAGACCTACTTTATCTGGCTTATAAAGTGAATGGGTCCAGCTGCTCAGGTTAGATAATTTTTCTGGCAATACTTGGGAATCTTTACCTGGGCAGTTGGGCATATCACACGTCCTTGACTCGGTGGCAGTGCAAGCGTAGCCACATGACCGGGTCCTCTTCTGGTTTCCGTTGCCACAGGAGACGCTGCAAGCCGACCAGCCGCTCCAGTCGCCCTCTCCGTCCATATAGTCTGGATTAAAGCAGAAGAAAGAGTTTATTTTAGCCCCTGATGCAGGCCACATGCTGGACATATGGGGCTAACATATGGGGCTGCAGGACATAAAAGGCCAATTGGGGAATGGGCTTAGAGCTTTCTGTTGACTCTGTCCCTTAAAACCGAGCCAAAACACACTGTTAAAAACCTGTTGATCATAAAGTGGATTTTTATGTAGCGCTGGATCAGTGAACCATTTCCTTCTTATTGGAAAATACCCATGTATAAGCTCCCCGATCTGTTTGACACCGGAGACTGTTCTATCCATGATTCACGGTTTTAAAAATGGGAAGTGAAATGGCAAGAAATCCTCTTTAGCTCCAATTATCACTGAGCAGATCACTATAATGGGAATACATGGGAAAAGCTAGACCAAGACGCGCACCACTTTATTGCAACAGACGCTAACACACGCAGACACATCTTGAAAGCAGCTCTCCATCAGTGAAGGGAATTAAAGTGAGCATGTTGGGATGAAGTATTTCTGGCCAGACTCCAAACCTTCCTATACACCACCCGCTGCCATCTGCCCCTCATTATCAACATTTTGTATGAATACAGGCCATCTAGCTGTGCCTCTATCCTTCTACTAGAATTTTCAAAAAAGATCTATTCGGATGCTATTTCATATTCATTGTAAAAACTAGATGCACGTTTGAAACCTGCTCTCCAGTTGACACACTATTTTTTTGGGAATAAAAGTTAAACCTGTGATGGCTGCCATGCTGGGGACTATTAAATATGCATAAACTAAGATAGAATGAATAAAAAATGTGTGATGAAAATAGCCCTTACAATTCTCGACAGAAGAAATTTGATATTGATGTGATATCTTCTAGTATTGTGACTCACCAAGGCCAAAGACAAAAATTATAAAACTATTTAAATGGCTTGCCCTCAATCCACAGCTGCTTGGACTGAACGCACTAGCAATACTAAGAGTGATAGATGATAGACCAGTAACATTAAACATTTTCTAACCACTGTAGTACCAGTGCAAGTGGATAAAATGACATTTTCCACAACGCGTGCATTCCTGGTGAACCATGTTGGTTTGGGCATGCTACAACATGGTCCGGACGGATACTCTATGACAGTGAGTGTAAATTCTTCCATGGTTTAGATTTATCTGCGGGGTTACTTTTGGAGAGGGTGCTGTGATGGAGAACACAGTGTCTGGCCCCCATTGCCGCCGCTGAACTTTGATGTTGCAATGCGTTTAACTGTGTCACGTAGCACAGGAATCTATCTCATAAAAGAGTGTTAAAGGCTTCAATCAGGGGCTCCCAGCGGCTCGCCCGGGACAACTGCACTTATTCTGGCGACAGCTTAAATCAGCAAATCTGAAAATTACAGATTCCCCATCAGACTATGACCATCTGTATGGGATCCCTGCAGACCAGTGCGTAAAGGATAAATATCATGACTAGTTCTGATATTTTTTAATTAATTTTGTTTATCTCTCAGTTTAACAATGCATTTATAACTCTAACTCTTTTGTTCAATTATTAGGTGCACATCCCTTTAAGGCCGTCTTTTCCCCTGGTGGCCATGCCCACTTCCAAGGCAAACATTTGCTTGGGTTCCTTCACATTTACCTGTTCTCGGCTCCTAAGAAGGTCAGTGCCCCAGCATACGGTATTAACTCAAGAGACTCATTGAAAAGGAGGATTGTCGAAAGCCCACACAAAGCCCATTTAGCATTATGGGACCTCTTTAAATAAGCGTTCTGTGCTGTCTATTGCCCACATGTTCGTCCCACCAATTCTCACCATATTCACTCTGAGCTTTGCTTCCTCCTCCGGCGCCTCCTCTCCTGTCCCAGTCGGAGGGCGGCCTCAGGAAGTTGCTGTCTTCATTTTTGCCGACAGAGAAAGAGCGCTCGTGGTCCTGGGTTTGATGGGTGTTGCCGGACGAGGATGGGGACGAGTGTGGCCACCAGTTCCTCCAGTTCGGAGAAGCCCAGTTAGGTTTGCTTTCTTTACGGAGACCTTTCTCTTGTTCATGGCCTTCTAATCCATCCACTACTTCAATGGTTACCTGTAATGACAACAAAAATAATCATCCGCATCCAGAAGAACTGGGGCATACACATCCACAAAACCAGTGAACCTCTATCCTATTTGGGAAGTCTATTGTACATATGTTTTTGGGAAAGTACTCCAGTAGAAAACCTACACAACCACAAAGGGAACATGCAAACTTTACACAGAAAGTCTGGGAATCGAACCTGATACCGTCTTGATGTGAGGCAACAGTTCTCTCCCATCTCCAAAGACGTATATATACTTTAGAGATAGTAGAACTGTTTAATTACACAAACTGAAATATAACCTACATTTGTTACTTTTTGTTTGGTTGCAGTTTTTTTTTAAAGATCTAATTATGAATATTATTTACATTGAATACATTTTTCTTCTACCCGCCACTGCCCCTATCCACTGTAACACATGTGCCTCCCAGATGATCAGGGACCAGCAGCGCCCCCCTGCCCCACAGCCACCCTCCCACCTCTGGGGGCTCTCTGCACCTAAACACAAAGTTCAAAGGGCTCCTCGGCCTCCTCCAGACCATGAAAGCCAGATGAATCCTGGGATCAAAGACAACCCCCTGTCCCCCCTCTCCCCTGCCACAGCCTCACGCCCTTGCTCAATTGGTTACCGAGCTCCCTTCCCACCATCTTGAGATGTTAATACACTTTGTTCGTGCCCGGATTTAGTGGTGATGCCTTCAGAAATGGTCGGACCCCCCCCTTTTGCTTTGGATTAGACAATGATTTAAACACATCTGCGCCTGTCCTCCTCCACATGTGATGGTGTTGAATAGTGTTGAAGCTAGTTAGTTTGCGTCTTTCAGATGTCACTGTGATGGATGCGAGGACCTCAGTGCCTATCACACTGTAGTGGCAAACTACTCTTCCTCTTCTTCCTGTTTGTGCTTCCTGTCTCGTTTGCTTGAGTGGCCATGTCTGACAATTGAATAAAAGCCCATGGAAAGGCTCAGATTAGGTGCACTTCCTATAAGGCTCTATTGCCTCCTTCTGGCCACACCCACTTCAGTACATCAGCCAATGCAATCAATAGACCCTTTTTGTATTCGTAAACATTCTAAAAAGCCTACCCGGAAATGAAACTCACTATAATGCATTTTCTATGGCGAGAAATTAGTGTCATCTGCATTTTTTGTAAGTACTAATCCAATAAAACCTAAATGTTTTTAATTGTCTCTATAGAAAATGCATTATAGTCCATTTCGGTCGGTGCCTCAGCGTACATTTACTGTGTGCTGGAGTTGCCATGTCTTACAAGTGAATTATCCTATGCAGTAGCAGTAGTGGCAGGTGCATTTGGCACATACCTGTATGTTGGGGTTCTGCCCGTTGATGTCTGCTTTAGAGAGGTCAGGGAAGTTGTGCAGGTCTAAGAGGAAAGCTCCAGGACTGTCTCTGTGGAGGCTGCTCCCTGTGCCTTGTGCCCAGGGCAGTGAAGATGGACGGTGGGACAACCGGTGTCCTGGTCCAGACCTCCTGCCTTCAGAGTCCAACTGACTGGAAGAGCTTCTTTTTGCATTGATGTTGTTCTGTTGAAGATACAATAAACAAACTTAAGGGCTTCTAACTTCTTTGCTAAATGACCATGGCAGGTATTTTTCAGAAATGACTAGCCACTAAAATACGTAGCTCAGTAAAATAATGTGCGAAAATGTATACTGACACTCCAACCAACCAAAGTGGCAAGATGGTGTTTTTGTTTTACCAGTCAATATGGTGTCATTTGGCAGATTGGATGTTATGTCCGCCTGTGAGTAACTAAACGTGTAGCTTAAATAGACATTCAACAACATTTGCATTCAATCTTGCACCCACAGGGTCCTGTGGTGGACCCCTGAGTGAGCCCAAATTGTAAAGTGGGGCATACACCGCACAGCACTCTAGACCATCTGTCTCAAACCAGAAAACACACTGTATAGCCTGTACTTATGTCATGTGACAGTTAGAGCGTATATTCTTTTAACTGACACTGTGTAGCTATAGCTGTAATGTGATGTGGACATATATAGCTTGTATTGGGGCAGCCTGGACAAAAACAACAGGCAAGGCCAGTGGTTTTCGTGCACTAGAGCTATACATGGAAACCCAAGTAAACATCGCAAAATAATTACTCCCGCTTGCTTGTAGACAGAATAACATCTGACAGACGGGGCATATGTCCCCTGTCAGGTATGCAACAATTACTTCTCAATTGAACATAAGTAGACAGCCATCAGCATGTGTTGTGGGGAAAGATCAAAGAATGCCATCAATCACAGGCTGTTTTCTTTTCCATGTCCCATTTCTTCCTCTTTAGTGTTTTTGTGGCGGGCAGAGGCCTGAGTGTGGTAGCAGGGCAGGGCGGTTGCGGTGGCCAGTCACAGACAAAGTGTCAGCTCTGCCACAAAAAAGCCCCCAGTGGAGCGGTTTGTGTCCCGCCAAGGTGCACCCTCAGGACAATATATTCTTTCTAAATGGAGCCGCACAGCATGGGACGGAGGATTATGGATGTACATGCAGCTCAAATTTGACCACAGACAGAACAATAGCACCATATCCTGTTTAGTGAGACATTAAAAGGGAAATAATAATTAAATAAAAATAAAATAATGAAACAGCTTTGGAGTCAGTGTGATTCAGTCAGTGTTACTAGTGTGATAATAACATCTGGTGCAAAGAATTCAAAACATGTTCACAGCACATTTCTTAATGCTAGCTACTGCCATAATTGCACTAATTATACAATTGGCCATAATTTGAAGAAAAAGATAGCTTTGTGTTCTGCCTGGAGCCACCAAATAAAAAGGGGAACGTTGATAAGTCTGTATTATATGTATTTAGGAAATCCTCAAACTTGGGTATCCATTTTGTTTTTAAATGCAGTTGATAATTAAAAACACACATTTAGTTTTAGTGACCAAAAGATCGTGATGGACAGACCAAAGCTTAGCGAGTGCATTGGTTATTGACCCATTATGTGAACATCACAGGATCCTCTGTGGGTTTATCATAAGTACTTGAGCTCTGAGATGGCTGTGTGATAACCCTGCCTTTCAAGTGCACAGTCTCAGAAGTCACTGTAATGCAGTTCCACCAAGGGATGCTTCAAAACAGAATCAATCATACACCTACATTATAATCAACTTGTAATTGTAATATCAAACTAAACTGCCAGAAGCAAAGACCACACAGTATTGAACTCTGATGGACAGTTTTTGATGCATGATTTAACTAACATTTAAACATAGAGCCAGAAACCACAACATGTCGCGGGCCAATGAGCAAAGACACTTAGATTTCTGTTTTATAAACATTTTAAAAAAGCCAATTAGAAACTAAAAATGCATTGACAACTGGCTGCACATGTATGTTATTGTAACTGAGCTAACACATATTTTAAACTCATAGATTGCAGCCTCACAATATTAAGCTCTGTTACAGAAGTTGAATTATGATGTTTAAACCACAGTATAAACCTGTTATAAACCATCCTAAACACAGTATAACCCTATTATAAACCATCCTAAACACAGTATAAACCTGTTATAAACATCCTAAACACAGTATAAACCTATTATAAACCATCCTAAACACAGTATAAACCAGCCTAAACCATCCTAAACAGTATAAAGCATGTTAAAAAAAGTGACTTCTTCGCACAGGCTCTTTGAGGTCAACTATGCATAGAAATGGTATAGGAACAATTTTTTCCCTGGCAACCTCAGTCAGAAGATGCCACTGGAATGTATGCACAGGGATGAATGTTATATATATATATATTTAGACAGCTGGACGTGCATACATGTAGTGTTATTGCACCAAGCTAAAGATTTCAATGTCCAAAAGATACAGTTGAGATGAATACATTCGCTGTCATTTTACCTCTGCCCCTCTATGGAGCCTGTTAAAAAAACTGGAAGAATACTGGAGCTGTGCGCGGCAGTGACATTTTGAAAAGGCCGTATCAGCAGTGCTCCTCTTTGATGGTGAGCTGATTTACAGTCCCCATCAGTCATGTGAGAGTGTCCTCATTGGGGAGCAAGCTTTAATTTGGAGATCAAAAGTGACACACTATTGCTCAGTTGATCTGGGGCCTCGCAGGATGTCACCCCCCGCCTCTCCAAAGACATGAATGAACACTTGCACACACACACACACCCCCTCTGTCCTCACTGTCTTCTGTTCCCGCTTCCCCCTGGTTCACTTTGTGAGGGCTGCTTAAAGGGGCATGACTCCATTTTCAATTGGGAGCCACTCAGGGGTCCTTCCCCCAGGGAGGCTGGCAGGAAATGAAGGCAGGGCACATTGTGCCAGATGCTTTTCAACACTGCACTTATGGAGGTGGAAACCAAAACTATCCTTCCCCTGTCACACGCCTCATCCTGTGTCCAAGACATTGTTTATTTACATGACAAAATCAGTACAATGGGGGCGACCAGTCAGCCCCTCACAGTAAACTAATGCTGAATGCCTTGTAATGATAAAGTATTATGGGACAAACAGTGGTGCAGCGAACGAGTCTGCTGTCAGGGGTCAGTGATGATAATGTCCTGTGCTGCTACAGGTGCATGAAGCTGCATCCTGTCATTTGTGCCACACTCAATAGCATTTTAAATATGACACTTTGAGGCTACAATACACCCCCTGGGCCGTGACAAGCCCGGCTGAAAGATGACATCACCGTCTTCAGTGGCAAATCAGTGAAGCATGTCCCCACATAGTCAGAGCATTCAGGGCCAAAAAACTATTCAACGCCCGTCTCAACATGGGGCAGGAGTGGCTCTTTCATCAGCAGCCAGCATCTTAATGTAAATGCACAATAATGACAAATAGGATGTTTAGTTGTAAAGCTTTAGGGCATTTGTTTTTGAAGAGGGACTCCATTCTTATTCTACAAGTCCTGTTCAGTTTTGGCTTTAGGACAAATATTTGATAAATTCCTGAAATATTTCCTCAGCTTTGCATGTCCACTATCTATCTGAACACTGGCCTCCTGTTGCAAGGATGGTATAATAATACACAGTCAGTGCTGAGATATTACATTCATAATAATGTAACTTACTACAACCAATGTAAGCATTTATGGTGAGATTTTAGCACCCACTGTGGCACTTGACAAAGCCAGCAAGCCAAATTTGAACCAGGAGTCTATAAAGCACTGGCCACATTTTTATAATGCATAAACAAAAAATACATTAAGAAATTATGAGGAATAAATCAGGAGGAGTATATTGAGACAGCCTGGATAGAACTAACTCTTGAATTGAACAATGATAAAACTAAGCGTAAATACAGAACAGAAATATTTGACTGAAACATGCCAGGTGTTCTCCTGAGACCACACTGGATCTGAAGCATAAACACGTTCTTTACTAAACTAATTGAAGGGTACATTTGGAATAAACCTGACCCTAAATTGAACCCAGAATCTAAACCAAGCTTAAACTAAATTCATGAACGAGACATTTTTACCCTGTGCTCTTTCAAGTACTATGCATATCAAGTCTGCAGCGATGCAGCTCAAATTCTTTTCATTCATTCTTGTCAGAGCCTAATAAAGCCCATTGGAAAGACCTAATTCCAGTGGGCATGAAAACCCATTTATCACTAAGTCATGAAGAATGGGCCACCAAAGTGTTTCAGTAGCCGGCTAAATATACATCAAAACCAACAGAAGGACTTGCAACACCCTCTAAAGAGCCATATTCATCCCAGAGCCGTATTAACCCACCAGGTCAGGATTTGGAGATCGACCCCAGTCTGGACGGTCTCTGTTGATGTCAAATATGGTAAAGGATTAGGGCTCAAGAGGTGTCACATGTGCCATTCTCAGTTATGGTCACAGACCACAACTGAGAATGTCATAGAGTTTACTGAGCATGTAAAATAATAGAAGAATAGACCCAACAATAGTCTCTAAAATGTACTAAAGCTTTTCATATTGTTCTGCTTTGGGATAAATTTGGGGAGTCACCCAGATCAAACCCAGACTATAACCAAACCAAGTCAAAACCAAGACCAAAACTACTAGTTAAGCAGACTATAACGTCCCTAAACCAGTATCAAATCAGTGTGATTTAATTCACCGATATCTGAACTGTTGTAGCCCCAGCTCTGGAGGGTGTGAGTAGAGGGGGTCTGCTCAGGGGGCTCGGCTCTGACCCTCGTCTCATCAAGTGAACGCTTGGCTGACAGTGATGAGCACATGATGACAGAGCTGCCTGCAGCTAGCATTTAATCCCAACAATAGGGAGGTGTGTCTGAGATGGGGGTGATCTCTGACCTGCCTCTTCTCCTCCATCCCTCCGCTGACTGACGGACGACCTGACAGACAGACTGTCTATAGGGATGAGCGGTCAACAGGTAATATAGCACACGCATGTCAACACAAAGCTCAAGGAAAGGAGCCTTTGTATTACAGCCACAAACTGTTTTAAACAACATTTCCCCAAAGTAATGTGAAACTCACCTCTGTCAGCGCTGCGTCCTGATCCAGGCTCGCAGTCCCGTTGACCTGTGGCAGCGGATTGCTCCGAAGCACCGTTATGTGCAGTGTAAGCAGCAGAAGTCCCAGGAGAAGCAACAGTTCCGCCGCCAGGCGCACCATCCTTTTGACGCGGCCGCTCTTTGGAGCCTGCTCTGTGACCTGCGGGGCTCCCACTCCAGCTCCTCCCGGTGCAGAGACTCCAATCTCCGGATCCGCCGGGGACGAGGAGCCGCAACACCACTTGGGAGCCACCTCGGGAATCAGGAACGCAAATAAGGAGTGAAAATGATCGAGGGGGATTTTTCAAAAGTGTACTTCAGGTTAGATCCAGGGTCCTCTTTGAGCAGTGTAAACAGTCTTTATATTATAATATTGTGACTAGAGTTTCATTTAGATTTGATTTGAGTGAGATGCGGCTCCGACGCACACTGCTTTACGTTACGCTCTTGTTGCGCGTAAAAACATTTCCCTTTGGTGTCCCCGCCACATTCTCACACTGTAGTCTTCCTCAAGTCCACTTCAAGAAGTTTTCTCTCCTCATTGCGCTCCGGTCACCTCTGAAAACCTGTGCGTGAAAAGTTAATCTTCCCTCGGTATAAGTGTCTTTCAAAGCTCGCCCATTGTTAAGATTGAAAATCCATTGATACCATATCCAAAAAGGTGTCCCGTCTGTCTGCTCGCTGAACTAAACAAGTCAAACCCAAATCAAAAGTAGGACCCACTGAGACACACGCTGTTCCTGTTGTGCGCTTTAGAGGTGGTTTTATACCACACGCCCCTGCGCACGCTCCCTCCCCCTCGTTAACTCTTTCGCCCTCAAAGACTTCCACTCAAATAAAGCCGGAGATACCAACGTTTTCAGCCACGCTTGCTTTTGGCCGAGTTTAAAACGCGGTCGAAATAGTGGGATTTACGCACAGAAATCTTGGGGAACATTTGTACATTTTGAAGTGTGAGAGGAAAAGTTGTTCTAGCCTATATTAACCCTTCTTTACGCAGCCCTGGAGTAACTTTGGTGGTCCCCGGAGCGCAGTGGCACAGGCGCAGCGCGCAGCCTGGAGTCCTCTCGCCTCTGTCGCTGTGTACACAACAGCAGCGGCTCACGTTTCAATGTTTGTGTGTGTGATTTAAAGGCGCTGGGACACTTCACTTAAGAAAGACAAACGGTGATTAAAGTTTTTATTGTCCGCTTCTAAAGACTCGTTGGCCGTTGTGTCAAGTGAAGATCAGCAGTTTGACACATTTAAGAGATTGGCAGAACTACACAGTAACTGATTTTCAGGATTCGGGCCCTGCTGCACTAGTGTATAATTCAATTCAGTTTTATTTGTATAGCCCTTTATAACAATAAAGTTGCCTCAGCGGGCTTCAGAGAAAGACATGGATGTAAACAATAAACAAGGTCATTTCAAACAATAAACAAGTTAAATAGATGATCAATAAACACACAAACAAAAAAAGACTGTCCCAGGACATCCCCCGTCCATAGACCCTCAACTGTGGTCAGTAAAAACTCAAAACTCAAACTCAACAAAACCCATTTATGGGAACAGGAGAAACCTTAGGGAGAACCACATGATAGAGGGATCCACTCCCAGGACGGACAGGCTATAGATGTGTCCAGGACTGATGTGCTAAGAGAGCTCAATGTGTGTGTATGGATGCAGCAGGTTCAGGGCGACATCCAAGTGAATGAGGAGATGCAGCAGGTTTGGTTGGAGGTGGGGGGGAGGCGTATGTTGGAGGCACACGTGGGATAAAAAGGATTATAGTCAGATGGTAGCTTGCCCCAAACTATGGAGTATTC
>JAVQKC010085487.1:0-11500 GCA_036025475.1 Philypnodon macrostomus | reverse complement strand
TATAAGGCGCACCGGACCATAAGGCGCATTAAGTGAAACAAAACAGTCAGACAAGTCAGTCAGTCAAACTTTATTAAACGCGTTCACAATAACTCTCAATATTGTTCAAACGTTAACGTGTGTATTCACAATAACTTTAAACCTTGTTCAGCTGTAACACGTAAAAATGATATGGCCATTTTGGGGTCATATATAAACACTAATAATAATACACTACTAATATTACGGTGAAGCATAGTACCGGTATGTATTACTCCGCGACGCTCCTGACGCCCGGAGCTTTGTAGTTTACCGAAGTTGTACCAAAACATTTTGATGGAGCACCTTGAGCTCCGTGTGACACAAACTCTCTTGGAGGTCAGTAAACACAACCAGAATGAATCCATAAATAAGGCTCTCTGGATTATAAGGCGCACTGTTGGTTTTATATATAAGTGCGCCTTATAGTGTGGAAAATACGGTACTTCATTTTGTCTCCCCAAATTTAGACTTCTTGAATGAGCTTTTCTTTCTAAGCCTAAATATTACAAGGTACCCTATAAGAACAACAGGTTACCATCAGACATCACCTTCAGCCGATACTGATATCAGTCAGAATTTTATTATTGTCCAATACCGATGTTGAACCGATATGTCTGTGCATCCCTAGTAAAAATGGATTGTTGATGTCAGATGTCACAAGCGAATGGCAAGGTACAAGGTCTATTTAATAAAGTGGCCACTAAGTAGACCAAAAAAAGGCAACAACAGGAGAGTGTCTTGTTGAATCTGAGCTACTAGCATTTTGGATGCGAGTGGTCACAGGATTGGAAGCAGTGGTTTGTGGTCAATGAGCACTAATGTTCCCCATTCCCCAGAGGAGCATGATAATATAGTTCCATCTAAAGGGTGGATTAGATTAGGTTGGAGTAGGACTGTCACTGGAAGGTTAGTTTCTAGAGAAACGGTGAGAATTGTACAGACAGTGTTTTGAAATTGTGTCTCTTGAAGGGTTTTTTTCTAGTAAGGAATTAAGGAACTACGTCCCTATTTCTTCACCTGACTTGTATTGTTTGGGCACAGTGCTTTAGTCAGCAATAATGGTTCCTTCCTTTAGAAATTTGTGCTAAAAGATAGATAGATATTTTATTTTTATTTATTTATTCATTGTTATTATTCTTATTCTTATTATTATGTTTTTTTCTCTCAGGACCATGGTTCATCAATAAAAAAAAGATAGAAACTTTAATAACCTTAAGGCGGACAGGGTTAGGACATGGCTCAATCCTCAAACAGCAGGAAATTACACTAATGCACCCGTATCAAGTTGGACCTAACTCAGCAATACATATCAGGACAGTGGACAGAAATAGGTTAACCGTTTTTTGGTTGTATATTTTGGCTGTTGCTAAGAGTTTTCTAGAAAAGTATTCAAGAAGCTCTTGGGGCCCTTCGTTTTAAAGAGCGAGGCTGTAAAAATGTCAGGTTAAAGGTCCTTTTAATAGTTAGACCTTGTACTTAATGAAGTGGCCAGGTTTGAGGTCTTCTGCTGCTGTAGCACATTCTCTCTATTATTTGAACTTTAGTGTGTCTTTTTAAGCATAACTGGCCTAAATGCATTGATATTGATTTGCTGCTATGTGATGTGTGCACTACAGAAACTTAACGGCGTACGTAATAAATTGGCCAGGGAGTGTATATTGAGCTTATATTTTGACCCCACTTGGCTTAGTCCACACAGGAGTTTCAGAAAAGAGGCGTATTGCTCGGAAACACGGAAACAGCAGATCTGTGTGGATGTAACGTCTAAATGATAAAATACCTTAACCTAAACTCAAGAGAACTTTTTGAGTTTTAAAAAGCCAGGCAGTAAAACTCGAACTACAACCTCACTTTGAGCTTTAGACTATATATTATAGTCTAATATATCTTAGCGAGTCTAACGGTTCTTCCGATCAAAAGCATTTCATTGCATTTTTTGACCCTGTGTTGAATGTGCATATGACAAATAAACTGAAACCTGAATACAGACTAATACAAGGCCAGACTAACACATTTGTCATTTATTTAACTCCTGTGTATTCATCGACTGTTTAAACACATTGGCATGGGCCGGTCAGAGGGTGGTCAGTGACTAGACAATGGCCTGCCTCAGTCTATTTGCACTAATGCACCGGAGACAATGGGAGTGCACAATCCCTGTTTGCATCAGCAGGCACATGGTTGAGTTCTCTACTTTCACAAAACGACTAGCTCTTTCTAAAATTGCATCGAGTCTGATTCACTTCTTACACGCTCTATATATGTTTCTCACTCATAGGCAGACGAAAGGCCCCTGTGTGTTGCGATGGAATGTGTCATGTGGTTCAGGGAACTTTCATAGAGACTGACCTATGAGTGGTGACCTATCGTCAAGTTTGGAATTCCATAAGATTGTATAAATATTTTATAAAAAACACTTTGTAAACAGAGAAACCACTGAATGTGAGATATGTTAACCACTATACAAATAAACAAACTGCTGGGCTAACGTATGAATACTTCCACCAAGATAGAAGGGTGGTCCCGATACCAGCATAGTTGAAAAGACTCGCACATCTAGGTAAGAATAGAGCTCCCAGTTTCTTTATATCCCGATTCGTGATACCAGCACAGACAAAAGAATTTTTAACCAGAAGTTGATGTTTTTGCGAGATCAAATTATTACTTTACTAAGCTTTTTACTATTGCAAGATGGGGTCAAAGGGGGTTGCATAAAATAATACGTTCCATAATCTTTGGAGTGGATCAATAACACTGTATGAATCCTGAAAATAAAGCATTTGGCTCTGAAGTAGACAACACCCAGTTCCTGTATGTCAGATTAACGGCATCAAAACTAGATTTAGTGGATCCAGAATTGCCTTTGTTTGCATTCTTGATCCTTTGTATCGTCAACAGTCAACAGTCATACTTTTGAGAAAACGTTTGATACTTCATAGAATACACAATAATCTCGTTTCTCTTCGATTCTAAAGAAAGGAGTGCCAAATTCCCCATAGATACTCATTTGGTCAGTTTTTAGCTGCAGCTAATCTCTGCAGTTGTAGTTCATGTTAAAAGTTTTAGTCATTAGCTTCTATTTATCCGTTGGTGGTTGCTTTGGGCTTGTTTTTCCTCAGTGGCTCAGTGTATTCAGCTGTGACCACATTCAAAGCACATTTATATTTGTACTACCTTGGATACAGCACAATGAAGCAGAAGAGGAGACACAGGATTTCTATTTTGTGTCACGGTAGTGTGTGCTGAAACCCTCCAAATTGTAGCTGATGGGTTCAAAGTCTGCTTTGGAGATGATAAATTAGAGAAGTAGTGATGTTTACGACCACTAGAAATGTTTCAACACTATTTTATCTTTCTAGAGCCAATTTCTACAGTAATCATCATGAACGTACATAAAGTTGCCCTGTTGAAAGATTTCCTGCTCTTTTTGGTGATCATGACTAAATTATGTTATTATAAAAAGGATAAAAACAAAACAATAGACCACCACCAAGGCACAGACCCTATCTTGCAATGGTAAGGATTTTCTAGGTCAGATAGATAGATACATACTTTATTGATTCTGAAGGAAAATCAACTTCCAGCAAAATCAACTTCCGTAATAATAATACAATGAGTATAACAAAAAGAAATTGAATTAAAGAGGGTATTTTTAAATGTAAACGATATCACGTATATGAAATATAAGATGTACTTGTTCCCTATAAAGCGACCTGACCAAGTAGTTTCTAACACTATCTCGCAATGGTATATAATCCGAACCTAATGTAAAAAATAATACATTTTCACTTTCTTTTTCCTGAAATTTCAATAAAATTCAATCATTACTTTCTTATTATTACTTAAGAAGTCATCTTGAAGACTAACAAATTAATAAAATAATCTTGGTGAAAATATAATGTACATCTGCAGTTAATTATAAACTTTATTTAACAGATTGGGTCCGTTTTCATTAGCCTAATTGATGTCTAGATAAAAAAAAAAAATATTTGCGCAATAAAGCCAAATCAGTGGCACGGGACTGGTAAAACAGAGGCTCAAAATAAACCGCAGCATGACTCGGCAAGTCCTCCAGTACAGGAGGCACTGTAGTGGCCTCTTGCAACGGCATTCATGTTTCATTTTGGCTCTAATTCCTATTCACAAATCAGCATACCCCTTTCAAGTTATCTCCATCGTGAAAGCAAACTCTTCCTCTGGCACTAGATGCATCTCATAGGCCACAAAAACGGGTGACATCTTGAACTAGGTTAAGTAATTAGACAAAAAGGCAAGAGCATCCGGGAAAAGGGACGTGAAAGCTCTGTCAGCTTGGTTTCAAATTCAACTCTAGATATATGCTTTCAATGTAACTACAAAGTGTTTGTTAATTTACCATAGGCAGATCTAAAGACAAAAATATACTTGTTTAGTCTGTGTTTAGAGAGCATAGAGCGCACACAAGAAACACAATCCTGTCATGTGTCCACACTTTTGCTTTCTAGTCACTGGTATGCATTTTTGAAGGACAGGTTCTAGTTCCACCATTTCATTAGTGATTTTAGGCTGCACACATCGTTCTGTCTCATCATCATTCTAATCCCAGATAAACTCAGTAAAATTGAGATTAGGTTTGTTGAGCTAAACCAGGTAAAGATTGCTAACTAGAAACCAATGCAATGGGCTTATGTCAATAAAAATGCTGGATCTAGACAGTGATCCAGATTTTTCTAGCTCACTACGTTACTACATTGCAGCATTTTTAACACTAAGCTAAAATATTGGCTGTGTTCTGTTCTATTTATAGAGGATAACCCTGGAGTGACCGTGAAGAACAATGGCGGGACAGCGAACGACAGCCATGACTTTCTGGCGTTCGCTCTAGTGCCGGTGTTCTTCCTCTTGGGCCTGATCGGAGTCATCATCTGTCACGTGCTGAAGAGGAAGGGCTACCGCTGCACCACTGAGGCTGAGAACGAGGCGAAGGAGCATGAGTGCGAGGAGCTGGATAATAAGGATCCGGAGATGGGAGGTATGCAATTTGGAGGGACATACCTGGAATTATGTGTAGTTTTTGGATGGGGGTGTAGGTAATTATTAGGGGAATAAAAATGAATTATATAGTGCAATTCTGGGAGAAAAGGCGCACTCCATTCTTCATAATAAATGCCCAAAGCTGTTCATTTCAATGAATTGGCTAATTTGATGATTTTGATTAGATTTTTTTTTTTTTACATAACCAGTGTATTTCTTAACATTGAAATCAGAAACTATATTTAGATTTGACGTAAACCAAACTCCCTATTACTGACTTGAGCCAAAACATGAGAATCACCTTTATACAAAGCTTGTAAGCAGGAAGATAAACCAGCCTCTCAACCAGCCTATTCTGTTGCAATGCTAGATAGTAATACAGTTCGTCCCCTTAGAATTCTAAGGTTCTATCTGCGTTCTGAGTTTTGACTAAATCCACTTTAAAAAGTCACATTACGGACAGAACTATTGTAAAGATTAGGTATCCAAGAATAGGATTGTAAATAACTCAATTCTAAGGGGACGAATTGATGCCTTCTATTTTTAGTCTGTGAATATAGACGCTAGAGTGCCGCTATTTATGTTATTTTGTTATAGCCTATGATGTAATGTTGGGAGTGTACAAAGAATGGCCTATATTCATTTTGTCTGGATCTCGTAGAGTTGTAAATATATACCAATTGTTGTGATGTGTCGCACACTTAACAACATGAGGGCATAGTAGAATCTTTAATCTTCTAGATCTTTTAAAGCCTGGGTGTCACCCCTGGCATCTTTCAAGTTAGTTAGTCACAAATAAACAAAAATTCATTCACACCAGTTAGCCAACCATTACCTTCTTTGCGATAATGTGACACCCTGTGGGCCTGAATATTGTTAAACTGTGTACAGAAACATCGTCCTTTATATGTTATATATTTTTCTCACACATTTCTTTCATTACATATAATCTCATCTTCATTAAGACATTAATCCTCAAAACACACCCAACACAATTAGTCATCCCTACCAACACTAACTCCAAGTAAATATGAATGTCTAAGCATGTATATCTAACCAGCAGTTAATTACAATTGTTCATACTCACTCGCTGACCACTTTATTAGGTAGACCCTATTTTTCTGCTTACAGGCTACACAAGTGAGATTTCAACATACAATCATGTGTAGGCTGTACAGAGAATGGTTTGAATAAGATAGAATATATATGTGAAAATGCCTTTTTGACGCTAGAGACTTGGCTCAGATCCCTGTTTGTTACATCAAGAGGTGCAGGGTTCAACAGCAGCAGCTTTGTTTGCTACAAGGTCGACATAATAAAATGGCCAGTGAGTGTACTCCGTGTTCATGCAGTATTATCGGGTCAAAAATGAATGTCTCCAGCCAGCCGGTGACCGTAAAAGTGCGGGTTGATATCTTGTATGACCGTTTGCAAAATGAGTCCACTGTATTTTTCATTTTTTTTCTGTCATGCTCATGTGATTTCAGGGGGGTCAGTTATCATGCGCTCAATCCACCCACCAATCACCACTGTCAGCCATGCAACACATTCCTCTCCCACCTGTTTGCAGTTTACAGTGTGCTCAAAGCTGATAAGGAAATAGATACCGTCTTATCACAAACTATGTCTTCATAATTTAGTAATTTTTATTAGTGAATAGACGAATAACACATAGGAAGTAGTCTGTTGCTGCTCTTGTGGTATGACACAACATGGGGCGTGTTAGCTGGGGTAAAGACAGCTTAGATTAGCATTAAGTCTAGGGTAATTTTCAGGAAGTGGGGGCAATAAAAGCTTGTCTGGCTTTTTCAGTATCAATGCTGCAGTGCAATGGGAAGTATTAACTGTTTACATTAGGCTGTGAGAAAGTGGGGGCTGACGTTCATGTGCGATATATCGTTTATAGTTCCCATGGGTCCTTTTATGTTATCTTAATGCTTGATGGTGTAATGTTAAGCTAAAAGCACTAGAAGAGCACAGACATAAACCAAAGAATTAGTCCTATCTTGCAATGATAAACATAACTGGTTTTAGTGCTAGCAAGGATCTTGAATTTGATATGTGGATTACTGCTTAGTTCTGGTTTAGCCACAGTGTTAGACACAGTTTTGCAGACAGTTTAGACCACATTCAAACCTGGATTAGGCCTGCTTTAGACACACTTTAGACCTGGTTTAGTCCAATAAAATAACATTTGGAATGTATGTTTTTTTTAAGGTTGTACTTGACTAGACTATTTCTCGGCCATTTGGCGGACGGACCAATCATGAGCCGTTTACAAGTCGTGGCGTGTGTTTTGTTGTGCATGCATGTGTGGCATCATGTCTAGAGTTTCTGATCGGTTTACCATGCACTGGAAAACTCCGCCCTCGAAATAGAATGCAGTCAACAAGAGACCAAACTAACATCTTTGTATAGAATAGGAAAAGAGTTAGTTGCAGCTGGCCAGGCTAATATGTCCATCCATGTTAACAAAAAAATAAATAAAAACATAAAAAAATATACATATAACTTAATAACCATCTAACTTATAACAGAGACGACATTGACAATATATATATGAACCCAAAATCCCAGCCTATAGAAAGTGCATTGAGATATGTCCAGGATGTCGTATGTTTTTGGTGACATCCTGTGCCATTCACTGAACCTTGTTAATGATTACAGTGTTTCCCATTGGCCTGTCTTTGTCTTTTTTAGCAAGTGGCCCAACCCTTTTTCTCACGTGGGAAACAACAGTGTGTGAAAACGTGAACAGGGCATTCTGATGTATCACGATGATCAGGTTTTTTTGGTTGTGGCTTGGCTTTTGGTTTCATTTGTTGCCAATACATTTTAATGTGCACTCCAGAAAGCAGCTTTGTACTTTAGTCCCAGGTGAGAATTCTTGAGAACAGAAAATTATAGGAAGTGCCTCATAAGGGAGTGTGCCAAATAATACTTGCACAACTATAGCATGTAGCTTGTAGGTCCACTTTATACTTAGCTCACAAAATCAGAAAGAGATAAAAGCTGACATTCAGAATCTCCAAAAGAGTTGAGAATTATAGTCATGAGTAATATTCTTTAGCCCCCAGTCAGCTTGATTTAATTGTTTAACGGGCTAGCTAGCATCACTCCTCCTGGCTCTCACATATGATTTAAAGCAGTGATGAGCAACTGATGCCACAGACCCAGAAGGTAATCAGAAAGTATAAAATATAAGGAAATTAAATGATAAGTTTAGATTATTTAAACACCGGAATATTGTTCGATGAATTGTTGAAACTGGCTCATATTTAGAGCTTGAACTCCGACAGTTTGCCAAAAAAGGCCTTTCTATGTGCCCTTTATAATGTAGGCTGATGATGCCCTAAGATGACATTTTTATACAAGCATAAACTTGGCACTACATCATATAAAAAAATATCTAAATAGTTTGTGCCGATTTTGTTCTGATTGATCTTATAAGTTGTAAACATGTTTCTTAACAAGCACAAACAATCTTCTTTTTTCGACATTAACATTTTTGTATGTTTCTCTTTCTTCCAGAGTTGAATGACACCTTCAGTGAAAACAATGACACCGTTGGGCAGATCGTTCACTACATTATGAAAAATGAAGGTACAAAGCTCTCAAATGTTTTCTCTTCATCTGCCTCATGTAGAGCTGGGAACTACATTTGTTATACTTACACACAGTTCAGGAAGGATGTATTGTTGCCTGTGTGTGGGAATCTACAACGAGAACTCTCTACTGAGGGCAAGGAAACGTGTGCTATTGTTTTATTCGGGTCACAGCTGCACAGGTAAAGTTATACTGTGTATGCTGAAAGACCGAGGTGTTGTTTTGAGTAAGGAAACACCGCCATCTAGGGGTGATCACTGGCAAGTCACTGGCAAAGTTATAACAGAAACTAGGCTATATCGGTGAAACGGCCCCATACGTCTACCCCATATGGCTGCCCCATACGTCTGCCTCAACTGTCAACAACGGGAACCTTAATCACTTTTTTGATTTGTCTGGATGTTTGTGAAGATGTTTTTGCCAAATTTAGAAAATTCCCTAAAGCTGCGTTCTTCTTTCAGTCTATAGGGGGCGCTATAGCGGTAACTGCCAAAATTCACGCGATTTCGTTTATGTTCAGCAGGATTATTTGCTCAATAAAAGTGCATCAAAACATTAATTAGTGAATTATTTAATTGTCATTAATCGAAGATGTACCAAACTCAATCCAGTTCTGCATCTTCATGATATATACCTGTGTGCAACAGTTGCAAAAGATCCAACAAAGACTTTTTGCAATTTGGCAATTTGTTTTTCAGTTATCGCGTTCACAGCTAGGATCTGCGGACGCAGGCGCGGACACGAACACCGACGTGATTCCACACGCTGTTTTCGCCAATATAATTATTATAGTATTTAGTATGCAAGCCTATTGGTAATATATTGCCCAGCCCTAGTTGTTATACTGTACATGACCAAGACAGACTGTTGATAATGGTCTGACAAACAAAGCTTCACAGACGTGAAAAGCAACAGGTTCTGTGGCCGACCTTTAGCGCAGATGAATAACAGTGAGCGGATGCACGGCTGAGCAGTCCGCCACAGGGCAGACATTTCTACTCTTAATTAGAGAATGCAGTGCAGCACGTAAACAGCAGTATTAGCCCAATATTTACTGTTCTCTTCAGTGGGAAACAGATTTTTCACTGCCTGAAGAATCGTGGAGAAAAGGATGAGATGGTTTGGAGAAAGATAAGGGTTGGGCCCATTAAGTCCACCCAACACTGCCTACCATTATAATGTCGAAGGTTCCATATATTCATTACTCCAGTCGTTCATATTGCAGCCATACAAAATATATATATACACACACACCGGTATAATATGGACCAGAGAACCAACTCTGTAGGAAGCTGAAGGTTGGCTACAAGACATTTTTAGTAAATCGTTTATTTTTGGAGGCCAACCAATAAACAGGCTGTTAGACATAGTTAATGATCAGCCAGTTATCATGATGATCATAATCACAGATAATACATTTGAAAGTCAACACATTTCATATTATTAACCGAAAAGTAGGGGTGGGCGAAAACATAAAACTATATTATCACAGGTTTTTAAAGATTAAGATCATGATTATAGTTGATTTTGTATTTTTTGTATTACACAAAATACGACTCAGTGTCTTCAGAAAACGTTGTTAACTACAAATTCAGTGTACACTATAATACATAATACTATGTTTATTTTTTTTAATTAATACAAATATCTGGGACTGTTACAGTAAAAATAACAGTGAATAGCAGCGCATAAATTAATGCACTGTATCACAATTCAATAATCTTCCCAGATTAAGCCGATTCTTATAACTTTATCATGATTACGTTTTTATAGCCATATCGCCCACCCCTACTTTCACATTCACGGCGTTGCAATAATCATGTTTGCAAATTATGCACAATCACTCGTACTGTACATAGTTTCCTGCAGACCACAAATTCAACAACAGCTTGGTCAGATATCTGGAGAGAATGGCTCAAACGTGCTTGCCTGTCCCATCTGTGTGCATCACAATGGCAGCTCACATTCTCCCAACACATTTCCTGGCATTGGATTGTCTGTCTGTCTGATCGATCCATGCCTCTAACACAACATCAGAACCTTGGAGAACACAGCTGGCTGGTAGGATGGTGAGACAGATAAATGACCCAGAGCCCACTTTGACTGGCAATGATCAAATTAATTACAACATGAGCTATAACGGCTGCTAGTGGAAGTTTTAAACCTGGTTATTATCTAACCAGTCATGTATGCATTAAATCAGTGGTCTCAGACACGCAGCCCACGGGACGATAGTTTGCAGCCCCCACCTTAATATGAAAGTTTAATGTTAGTGTGGCCCTCGAGTTTATATGTATGGCATTTTACAGTGTTGAGCTGAATGAACCTACCAATCACAGTGGAGTATATGGCTCTCGGGGGCGGGACAACTGGCCGTGCAAGTGAAAGTTACAGCAGCGTTGCCATGACGTGTTTTCTTCCGTGCTTGGCTGGGCCTCGTTTCTATTGGGCACACTTGGGCGTTCGTCCCAGCACGCTGCATTCAAGACACTCATTCAAGTTGCTGCTCAGCGGGACAGTGGCCCTCATTTATCAAACGAACATACGATGGTGCGTTCACACCAGACGCGACCTCGCGTCTTTTTGGTCGCTTGACATTTTGAAACAACTCACGTGAAAGAGGCGAAATTTGCTTCTTTTGGTCCATATGACATCTGTCAAAAGGCCAGTTTGATGAGCTGTGGTCGGGTGTATATGTGAGGCACGGTGGGGCTATAGCTCACTCTAGTGGTGCTTTAGCCGATAGCACCAGTGTTTGTAAAATGACAATTTAGATCTAAACCTCAGTTTATAATAGAGCTCAGACTCTCCTCAGTCAGTCCTGTTGATAATCTCATCACGTGTGTGTTTCTATGATCTT
>JAVQKC010085481.1:0-20930 GCA_036025475.1 Philypnodon macrostomus | reverse complement strand
CTCTCACAGTGGACATGCACCTACGATGAAAATTTCAGACCCCTTCATGACTTCTAAGTGGGAGAAATAGCAAAATAGCAAGGTGTTCAAATACTTGTTTTCTTCACTGTACATATATTTTTAATTGCAGCTATTGTTGTTTAGCTCTGTCCTTGTTGATATTATTGGCTGAAACAGTGGTCACTAACTCGCACTTCATCCAAAAACCTAAAGAAAGTCCTACAACCACATTCTATCACATATCAATCTGTTTTTTGCTCATGTCAGGAAAAAAGGAGACTAGAATCAGCTGCAGTGAGCATTCTCAACCAAATACTGAATACAGCTTCGAAAAGTAATGCATCTAAAGCACATAATATCTCTGTGTGAATGGACCGTGTCTTTATACTTCTCTCTGTCCTCATCAGTGAAACCACATCTGCTTCTCATCCAGAACATTCCAGAGTGTCCCGAGAGGCTGTTGTACATGTGGATTTGATGAACTTAAACTCAGGTCTCTCCTCGTCCTTTGTTTATGTATGTTACTGCTGAACTAACTGTATCATGGACACTTGGGAGGATACAGTCTGGTTAAGTTTAGGGCTGTAGATCCCGTATAGATCAAATATTTTGTAACATTTATTTTATATACAAGCTAGATGAGCCATTGAAAAGAGCATAAACTTGTATTACATTATGCTCTAGATTCAATGTATGAGTGACAAAACTGTCCTTCAAAATGTGCTATTGTGTCAGGCCTATTCTGTCATGTTTATGCAACTACTTGGCCACGATAATGGTTTGCCTGCCCCTAGCTGGACACAACTTAACAACAAAGTGTGCACAGTTTCAAATATGGCCCTACATCCACTGTGTCTGCTGCAAGGTCTAAACCAGGACTGAGGGACTTGTACTGGGACTAAACCAGGTCTAAACCAGGACTGAGGAGCTTGTACTGGGACTAAACCAGGTCTAAACCAGGACTGAGGAGCTTGAACATGGGACTGAACTAGGTCCAAACCAGGACTGAGGAGCTTGTACTGGGACTGAACCAGGTCTAAACCAGGACTGAGGAGCTTGTACTGGGACTAAACCAGGTCTAAACCAGGACTGAGGAGCTTGTACTAAGACTAAACCAGGTATAAACCAGGACTGAGGAGATTGAACATGAGACTGAACTAGGTCTAAACCAGGACTGAGGAGCTTGTACTGGGACTGAACCGGTTCTAGTAAGACCCTGTAGAGTCCTGTTTTGTTCTTAAATTATACTTGAAATGGAGCTTGTAAATTAAAATATGTTTAGCATAAGATAGTCATAAAGCTGCATTTAGCTGTTCACCCAAGGTTGGCAAAATATGGATCACATGGGTGTAATGAATACCACACCCACCATGACAGACTTCATGTGCATGAAATCCATAACTCTCCTTCAACAAAAAGATGCAATTTGCCAGTTTGTAAGTTATACCTAGAATTTGGAAATCTTCGATATGACTAAATGGTAGAACTATAGTTTTACTTTGACATTTGACTTTGGATGATTTCTGCGCACTTGACCGACTCAATCGCTAAAATATAGTTAGTTATAGATTTGGCAACAGTCTCTTTTCTGATAGGCCTACATAATGGTTCAGCTCAGCACCCCACTGAAACAGACCCCCAATGTTTCAGGAAAGATGACTCTACTCACACTGAAACGCTTTGCTGCGCCGTAGTCCTATTACCTTCTATGGCGCGTTCTGTCACCCTCCAAAAAGTCTTCCAACGGTGGAAAAATCACTACAAGAATCTAGTTGGGGAATGCACGAAAAGCTCAAAACGAGGGAGGAAGTGAAGGAGGAGCCTGGATGATGTGAAGGGTCCCGTTGGAAGCAGCGACCCACAGCGCGTCTGGATAGCCTACGCACACGAACAACAATTATCCTATAGCAAGATTTTGGTTTGAAGTGGATTCATAACTGGATTTAGGACGAAGAAGGAGAAAACGAGGCATGGTTTGACTATTTTTGGACATATCTATAGGCGTGTTTTGTCGCCATTATGTTTAGATTATATTGTGATACCCGCTGGAGTGTTTTTTGTGTTGTTTAAATGATCATTTAACGGCGATGAGATTTACAAAATGTGGACGTAAAGACAATGTAAATGTATCTATAACAATTACGCACGCACAATTACAATAACCGAGTGTAAACAAGCTACAATAGCTCAGTTACGGGTACTTCTGCAGTCGATTAATGCACCATACTTTCTTGACTTCTACTTGTGAGTACAATCCTTCACCACTGATAAGTAATGTTTTGAAAGAGTTGTTTTTTTGTTATATCAGTCATATATCAAACATACCACCCCAATTACACTAACACACGCTTACAACACGGGTTGTATTGCCCAAGGACACAATGGAAACATGAATGGGAGTGGGAATTAAACTACCAACAGCACTGTCACCTTGCAGTCCTAGTTTGATTCTATGGAACACATGGGGCCTTTCTGTGGGGTCTGCATCTTCCCCCTGTGTCTGAATGGTACTCCAGTTTCTTGCATTAACCTAAAACATGCACATTTGACTAACCCTCCCTGAACAAGACCCTGACCTGGCTCAAGATTTGGAGAAGGGTCGCTCACTGCTCCTTACATGAGTGGACGTGTGGGCCAAATGCAGAGAATACATTTTCTTACAGGACAATACTTTAACCTTAACTGACCTGCTCTGCTAGGAGTGGGTCATAGGGTAAAAATATAATATTACAATTTTATTAATCCAATATCACAATTTATTATTTTTTGTCTCACACAGAACTCTTTTAACAACAAATTCACGGTATATCAATGTCATTTTTATCATAATATTTCAAACTATTATATATATATATATATATATATATATATATTATAGATTTGTTTTTATTGATATAAACACTGGCATTGTATACAGTAAAAATGACCCAGATGAAGTAAGTCATATCACAATCTTTTATCTCCATTTTGCACACCCTCAACCTGAGGCATTGCAAGGTTATTCTCTTGTGTTGATGTTGAATACATCCTCAAACAGTGGATCGTTTACATATGAAAAACTGTGTACCACTGAATAAACCAATAGAACTAACATTGTTGCTTCCCCGTGTGGTAGGAGATGGCTGTGGCGGTGAGCAGAGACCTTACTGTCCAGGTGTTACAAGACAGTAATGTGGTTAAACTGATGGACAGCAGACAGGCCCTAAGGGCAGCTGTGCAGAGGGGGGAGCCCAAGTGCATCGGGGTGAGTGTCAGGATCACACAAAAACAGAAATCAAACAAAGATGTTGATTTAGATAAGGGAAGATTTACAGAAGCTGTTCTCCTTGTGTTTCAATGGGGTTTTTCTGGTATTCCTCATCAACCGAAGACATGCACAGTAGGTTAGTCCTTCAGCTAGGTACATCCTAAATAAGATACTGGCTGACCACTGCTCCTGACCGGTGTCCCCGCTCAGAGAGTAGCTCATTTGCTTCAAACAAGTACACCCAATAAGATCATCCACTGACATAGTGTGTCCCAGTGTCCGTTGTTTGTATTCAAGAAGGTCCATCCATCCATCCATCCAGGTGAAAGAAGGTGAAAATCAGGATTACTGGAATCTGAATGGATCCTTTTATCATTTGCTTCCTTCTCTGTTTGTCCACAGGTAAGTCAGGTGATGTTAGGTCTGGTGATCATGGCCTACTCCATCCCTCTCCACATGACCGAGTACACAGAGGTCACCTGGCTCGGCGTGCCCTGGTGGAGTGGACTCACGGTCAGTCTGTGCTCAAAGTATATGGTCAATTATCAGCAACTATCATGTTGTTATATATAACGGTATATCTTAAATGTATGTATGTCCCTCAAGTTTGTTATTGCAGGATCTGTTGCAATGGTCTTGGACAAATACTGCACAATGAAAAATGTGAGTTTGACATGCACAGTCTAGTCAATATCCAGCCAACATTACACAAAAGAAAATTGAGCTTTCTATCATCTTGTTTCCTCATCAAAAAGACAGCTGAAGTTGTGATTCATTCGTGCATGTTTGAGTAATCCTGTTTTCTCTGGTGCTACTTTTTGTGAGCTCCAAACCTCCATATTCCTTCCACCCTCCTCCCTAGCCCCGCCTTCTAATCCAGAACTCATCAATCAACAAGACCTCTACATTCACCCTATTTTCATTGATTTGTCCCAAAACAGCTCTGTTTCTACTCATCCCTCACAGATATTTTCATTGTGTATGTTTTGGCATCAGACACAAAGTTTAATTATCTCTGCACTCTGCTCCCCTCTGCTGCCCTCTGCTGTCCTCTGCTCCCCTCTGCTGTCCTCTGCTGTCCTCTGCTCCCCTCTGCTGTCCTCTGCTTCCCTCTGCTCCCCTCTGCTCCCCTCTGCTGTCCTCTGGTGCCCTCTGCTGTCCTCTGTTGCCCTCTGCTGCCCTCTGCTGCCCTCTGCTGCCCTCTGCTGGCCTCTTTACCTGTTTCTGTATCGCACCAGTTAAGTATTTAATGAAAACTTTAGTCAGATAATGTTGGGCAGTTATTGCTGGTTTTCAGGTTCTAGAATATGATGATGTCCAACCCTTAGAGGGTGGGGGGCATGGGCCAGAATTCTGTATTAACTATATGATGATTTTTATAAGAAATATCCCTCTAAAAACAAACAAACAACAAAAAAAAACATTGAACCTGATCCTTTTTATTAGTGACCTGCTCCACATACAACATCTGAAGATTAACAACAGTAATTTTCCTGCATCCCAATTCCCATTCAAATGTATAGGGCCATAGACTGTTGTGACGTCCCCATGTTTAGAATGCGTCCCCTGTTATGAGCCTGTTTTGTTGATATATATATGATGCTATCTTGACTTTTGTCGCCTCTTCAGTTGTACGCGTGTCTGATTGTTAGCGTCGTCTCCGTTGCCCTGTCCATCATAGCCGTCATCATCTACTCCGTGGACATCGAGAGGAACCCGGAGACTCCCTGTATCGTGCAAATGTACGATAACTGCGACGATAAGCACTACACCACCGTGAGTATTCATAACTATACATATCATAGAAAAACTTAAAAGCTCAATGTGATGCAAGATGAGTTGTTGTGGGGTGAATGAAGCTTCCTCATCTCCCCTGTCCCTGGTCAGTTCTCGCATAAAACACAAACAGTTTTTAACAGACTTTTACAGACTAGACTTTTACAGAATGAGATAAACAGTGAACAATTTTGACTTTGTATAAATCAATGCTTGGATTCCACTATCGGCAAAAGGACGATATGGAATCACATTGGTCCGCTCAAAAACTAATTGCCGTCAGTTTCAACATTTGCACACAGATACATATCATAAAGACGCCGAACTGGATTGATTTTGGTACTTCTACGATGAATATTAATTACGTAATTAAATAAATAATGCCCTGAAACCCTTTATTGAGCCATTATTCCTGCTGAACATAAACAAAATTGCATGAATCTTGGCACAGTGATCCGGGCTAATTTATATTTAATGTACATAGGCAAATTACAGAGGTCAAATAAAGGATGCCTCAATAGCGCCCCCATCTTTATGACCCCATACAGGTCAATGAAACTTGGTACAGTGATTCTCCACAGTGTACCCAACATAAAATATTATTATGACCCCACCCTACAACAAACAGGAAGTCGGCCATTTTGAATTGAATTTGGGAGGTCAGGTATAATTGACAGCCTCTAACGTGCACATACTTTGCCTGATTAGGCTGAAACCTGAAATTACAGTCTTCAGGTGTTTGGGTGTCGCCTTTAGATATTGCCACAACTTCAATTTCTCTGTGGGTGAAATCTGCATATCCACCCCTTGTTATTGTGAGTTCTCCCCAGATTTCTCCCACTGTCAAATTTTACTTGGTTTAATTTGTGATTTTTTTTTAATAAATCTTGATTGTCTGTTGGTGTGTTAACCGTGCAACTAGCTGACTACTATCCAGGGCAAACCCCATAAGACCCATTAAAGGTGATGCTGGATCACTGTAAACCCTAACAGGAAAGGCTGAAGATTAACAAATTGTATATACTGCAAGACTGTGTCCATTATTATTATTATTATTATTATTATTATTATTATTATTATTATTATTATTATTATTATTATTATTATTATTATTATTGCAGTTTTAAATCCCTTTCTATTGACAAACTGTAATTCTTGTTCTTTAGGATGACCAACACTCAGAGCATCAACATCCAGATGCTTGGCGCCACCACCATCCTGGTCTTTACCAACGTGAGTGAAGAGGATTATGGGAACTATACCTGTGTGGCCACGAACCGACTGGGCATCCAAAATGCCAGTGTTTTTCTCTATAGTGAGTATCTATTGTTCTCTCTACCATACTGAAAGTGAAAAATCCTCTCTTCCTCTACAGAGCCCCCGTACAGTTTAGGATATTATTGCTGTCCTAATATATGGCTAGAATGTAAAGAATATAGACCCTTTATAATAATCAAATAGTCATTGAACATTAAATGCACTATTTATATGACCTATTCAGTACATCTAACTGTCTATCAGTGTATATATATTTGTAATGTGTTAATCTAACTAAAGGCTTTACAAGGCATTTGTTGCAATAAATCTACTCGTGCAACAAGCATAAACCTGAGAAAATGCTGAGTTGAAAGTTTCAAAATATAAAGTTTTCCAGTTCCATTAGATAAGACACTTGTAGCCATTGTGGGTGGTAAAAGCCATTATAAATACAGTAAATCGTTGCAATGAGCAATGAGTGTAGATTTGGCTGGTTCTGGTAATTGCACTGAGTAAGAGATTGTTCTAGTCATTAAATTTAACAATGTATCATAAAGCCTAATGTATTAGTGCCCTAAATCCTGACTCCACAGCCCGCATTAGAACAGACAAGTATGTGCCACTTTAAAACTTTTAGATTCTTGTTCATAAAAATTTAGCTAACTTTATATTTGATTGGCTTCATCCAACATCCTACCTGTACCAGCATCACATTAACTTAAAATGCATGTGAAATATAGGGTACAATAAACAGCCTGTTACAATAAACAAAGACATAGTCAGGATAATCGCTTGGGCCCAAGTCAGAAAAAATACCTCGGTTACTAGCAGAACAATCTTAATTTCCTCTCATGTTGGGGTGCTTGTTTCATCCATTAAATGATGTTCAATTGGTAATCTGGTCAGTCATATTCGACTTCTTATTTGACCCCCATTAATTATTGGTGAACCTAAAGTAGATGTAAATATAAAATGTGTAATAGTCACTACCATCAAAATAAATCAATATATTATTTGTCAGTTGCAAGTCGTGACCAGCAGATGGCTTTCAACTATTTTTGTCATAGTAAATCCACATGTAGCCTTTACACACAGATAGTAAGGCATCAAAGTACATGATGTAACCTGTGTCCTGTTACACGGCAGCAGATAGAGTCATAAAACTGTCCGCTCTGGGCTCGTTTCATGAATCTGTTTGAACATTTCATGGTTTTGTCCTTGGTCCCAGTGTTAAAGTCTCATGAATAAATGTCAGTGAGTATTCAGCAGTGGGTTTGCATCATCCTCTTACACAGGACAGAAAGGCAGGTCTGATTTACTGAAACATATTTGGACATATTGGCCAAGAAAAGGCTTTTGTCTTGAAGAATGAGCAGAACAGTTTCAACATCTGACTTGGTGATATTTGTTGTTGGCTCGGAATGGTTAAAATGACCTTTCATAAGGGGTTAGTGACAGGTGGTTAAGTCATCTCTCTAAGCTTTCTTTTCTGGGAACCTTTCCATATCTGTAACAGACCATCTGGACTGTAAGCTTCAAGAGTAATCAGGCCACTTAACAAAAAAAAAACAAAAATATTGGTCCTTTTTACTGTCAATCATACTTCAAACCCCATTACTCTTTTTTTACCTCAAATGCACCAACTACACCATTCAGGTATAACATTATTTCCACGTCTAATATTGGTGGTCATAATGTTGTGTCCATATCTGCTTAATATGTAGACCAATACACAACAATACACTTTCCATCAGACCCAGCGTTCTGACGATTCTTAGTAATTTTGATTAGACAGTATTTTTTGAGATATATAGCCATCAAAATTTGTCCCTTGTCATACGTGTCTATATTTTCTTGCTTCATACAAAATGTTCTCTTGATGCCAAATATGTGTAGGTGTAGAGATAATCTGTGGTATTCACCTCACTTGTCAGTGGTCACATCATCTGTATACAGTTCATTGTGTGTGTTAGGCATGTATTATTTTTCCCTGCACATCTAGACTATGGACCTGTTCTAATGTCTTCTCTCTTCTCTCTCGTTAGGACCTGGGACTGGGCGAGATATCAACAGCTCCACCTGTGTATCTCAATCACTGTGGCTCATAGTGGCCTGCATCGCCTGCCTTTACTTCTTCAAGTGTTAATACTGCAGTCCTTCCTATGTCCTCATCACCTACTCCCTTAGCTACCCTCCTTACCTCCTCCTCTCCTTCGACTTCTCCGACTCACCGCCATCTTTACCCTTGCTACCTTACTACCCACTTCCTGTTTCCCCGGACTGTTTGCATCATGAAAAACCTTAGGTGCTCTCTCCAAGTGGCACTGTTTCTGAAGTTATGAGATAAAAACAATGGGTTATGAGTTTAAGAACAACAGTGGAAGAAGGACAGAACAGGCAGACAGTGCTGTCTTAAAGAAACGCATTGTTCTTCATTGAATTCAGATGCACTGCTTTGTCTTTGCTATATCCTGGGGGCCGGACGGGGGGACGGGTTGTTGTATTTTTTTGTCGTCATGGGAACGAAAGCAGAGGTGTCTTTGAAAAAGGGATGCCTACAATCATTCTAGAAGTCTAGAAGTACTCAAGACATAAGGTATACTGTATTTCTTCTTACTCCTTATAGTTGTATTATGTTATTTTAAATTGTAGATTAAACCACCTGTTTAACCAGTGCATTAATGAGCAATGAGGGAAGTATCTGCCAAATATACATTTGATTTAAATCATAGACAATATATTATGGATGGACAGTGTAAGGTCTCTTTTTGTTTATATGTCACTGGTGATGTTAGCAGTGTTTCAAGATGGCTTCCTCTGGGCAGTAAAACATCCCTAAGCTTTGTATGACTACTATATTTTTAAATGTGGAATCTAGCCATAATACCATGCTTAGTATTCTACAACATCTTCTTGAAGTGAAAAATGGTGATAGTCCCATATTATTAATATTCTTTAACAATCAGAAAAACGAAATTATAACCTTTCTAAATGTTTTGGGGAAAGAAAATCTCTTTTTTGAGTAATCAGTGTTACTCGGCCTGTCAGTAATATTATGTCTATGGTTTAAAACTAATACAACACAATGATAGAATACTTTTTGTGTAACTGTGTGAGTGTTCAACCTACTAGTGATATTACAACAGTGTGCAGTTAGTTACAACTCCACTAGATGGAGCTGTCTGCCAGAAAACAAAGTACCAGTGAATAGCTAAATATTGAATCAGTCTAAATAGATTATAATGAAAGAGGACATTAGCTGAAGAGAGCTAGTGATAAGTATTGTCATCCTCATTTAGTGGCTTTGTTACCACATGCCTTTTACCCCAAAACAGCTCCTCTTTTTGCAGTCAAACCACCACTTTCAGAAAAAAAAACATGTGGACAATGTAGGTTATAAAGATATGTATTGTACATAGCAAAGTTTTGTATTTCTCTATAATAAAATACCTTGTTCTGCCATAGTAACACAAGGACCCCACTATTGTTTTAGTTTACTTTAGGCTCAAATTGGATCCTGTTTATTCCGAATGACATGACACTGACACCAATGAATGACTTACTTTTGTGTTTTTCTCTCTCAAAGAAGAGTGAGTGTTTAAATGTGGGATACATTTATAATATGTTATTACTGAGTTGTATGTCTTTTTTTGTATATATAATCTGACATCCCTGTATGAAGAGGCTCTTATTTGTGTCAATCAGATTTTATTACACACCTTTCAAACTGGGAAACTGCTCTGTGATGTGAAATATTATTATCAGTTACAGTGTTTCCCAAACCGTGGGACAGGACCCAGGCATCACATACATTTCATTTAGTTTAACAAGAAGAAGGAAAAGATGGATATGTGCAAAATACATTATTTATGTTTTCCTAAAACATAACAAAATGTACTAGAATTTTCAAAAACGCTATTCCAACACAATTCAGGAAATGCTTCCTGAATAAAATAACACTGCTACATATGTTTTTACATATATAATATGTACTGTTATGTGCATACATTTACCAAACACGTGTTATCAGTAGAGAACCAACATTACTTGCAGACTCCATTCAGGGTGAGGCCACTCACTCTGCTGGAAGACAGAAACTAACAACTGTTTCCTCAAATAATAAAACACTGAAGTATTTTGGTTGAAGTTTACTTATAATTCCATTGTACATTTGAACTTTGAGTTCATAATGTTTGGGAAACACTAGTTAACCACATTTTATATTCTAAGTTGTATGCACTTGTTACTGGGTCATTCTGAAGAACTGACTTGAAGGAAAGTTAATGTCAAGATGAATGACTTCTAAGTTAGTTACCTGATTCTGACTCAGCCATCTGTAAGTGTCTGTATTGAATGGTTCAACAGCTCATGTTTTCTACAGCCCAAGCCAACAGAGTGCAGTACTGTAACTATCTCATGTCCTTTTGTCTCACATTAAAGACTTGATCCCAGTGTTTTTCTTGTAAATGCTTCTGCTGTGTTGGTGTGTGACATTGTGAATAGTGCCATCTGGTGCAGTTGAGATGAAACTGTAGTTTTGTACAGAATGTGAAGCAGGCCCCAATACAAAACTTGATTTATTGATGTGACCTTCCAACAAGTAAATTCTTGATGGTGAAATTATTCATGTTTTGATAACAGTAGTGATATAATTGTCATTTGCATGGGAATGAGTCTGTTTTACTTAGTGTCGCATAACAAAACCTCAGGGCAAAGTGAGGCCAACCATAGGAAGACATCCATTGAGAAGTTGTGTATAAACACGGTTGATTAAATAACATCGAGGTGATCTGTTTGAATTACACAGTTTACTTAAACCACTTTTAATTGGTAATCCATGTCATTTTGGATAAGTGCATAGAATCTGTGGCCATGCCCCTGTATATGTGTACTCAAACTACAACTGTCCAGCCTTAAACGTCTATATTATATTGAATATAATATAATACAACTATGGCAATACAGTGCAAAGTTGTGTACACTTATATACCTCTGACACACCAAATGTAAATGTGCAGGCCACATGAGATTCAGGCATTTTTTGTCCATCCTAAAATCACAGAAATGTCTGTGTTTCCATGTTGGTTAATACCAGCCTATAAGACCTGAGTGTAGTGTACCACCATTTATATAAGCCATGTTCAGTGGAGTGACCAGCAGCCAGCCTATAGACACTTCTACATATTGTTATGAATCTTACTGGGAGTTTTTCATCAGGCATAACATAGACATTGAGAGTTATGGTTAGAGTGGATTCCCTTTGTTTTGACTCCTTTGTGCGCATACAATATTTCTACAGTAGAATGATGTACTCTCATACGTTCATGTACAATACAAACTGAAACAACCAAATGTAACTATCACATTTGTACTGCCCTATCTGTCATTGGACCTGGAGATTTAACCACCAACTGTTTACCAAGAAATGTCCCTGTTTACTTTTGTTTACTCTTTAGTTTATTATGGCAAATGGTAATTCCAGTCCTTTTCTTAAAACGCTATGTAATTAAAGGTATATGAGAAATGTTCATAACAGAAAATAAAGTTGTTTGGATTTCATGTTATGTATTTGAATGTTGAAGGAAAGTTTTGAAACGGCTCTGAACACACGGCATCCCCTTGATACTGTTGTGTTTATCACCATGTTAACATACAAATAAATAATATATGTATTGTTATACCTCTTTTTGCATGTTATTTGATGGCCTTATTGAGGTCTGCTGTACTTATTTTTTTCACCACTAGATGTAGCAATAAGCAAACAATAGATACAAATTGAAAAAGATTTGTATTGTCTTTAAAAAAAAAAAAAAAAAAAACTAAATATCTCTCAAATCTATGGTAGCCTTTCTGGGACATGTTCTATGTATGCATCCAGGTGCAATAAATACATCTGTTGCAAGAACCCCAAACTTACACTGTGATATGGATAATCGAATCATGGAAATTTAGCTTTAACAGAATGTTTAGTGTTACTAAAATATTCAAATAGATTTTAGATATTGTCTGTGGCCTTACTGCAGTACAACATGTGACCATTAGATGTCCTCCTTAAACAGGCTATATCATCTCCAACAATGAAGACATGGGACGGTGGCCAGATGGGGTGAAGATGGACAAGGGTTAAAAACAGGTTGAAGGCCACAATAACAAGCTGCAGGCTGTCCAGCCTCTAGTCCCTCTGGGAACATGTGGGCGGGATGAGCAAATGAAGAGCAGCCAGCGAGATGTCAACAAGAACAACATCTGATCTGTGAATGTACAATCAGAGACCTCTGGGGGATCTGCTGTGCAACATTGTAGCATCACTAATTAACTCTATGTTACACAAAAGGAAAGTTGGGTAAAGAAAAAAAAAATCATAAGAAAAAGGTGGGATTACTGAGTTTCACTGAGATCGTTAGTCTACTTTCAGCATCAAAAAAGGCAATCTGCTAGAATCTGTGTAGAAAAGACTGTGGTACAATCTTGCTGCATTGGAATGTTAGGCCCAATTTTTGTTAGAAACATACAGTATACATTTGTACTCTCATATTCATTTTAAAACAACAGCTCACAATAATGCATTAAAGGAATATAATAAGTGAAAAAATGTAAAGAAATTATTTGTGTTGAGAAGGAAAGTAAGTGTAAGTGTAACAAAAACTGCATGTGTTTGGAAAAATTGCACAGTTTCTGATGGTAATTGGCACATTTGCTTTATTTTGAAAACAGACATTGAAACCATTAGATTTTTTTTTCGCATTTTTTTCTCACAAGTTTGAACTCCTTGATAATGTTGAAACTGGACATTGCACTCACTGGAACATAAGAAAATTATTTTTTAGTTTTTGCTTGTTTGACTTTTCATTGACTTTTTTTCTTCTTAACATCAGTGCAAGAGTATTTTTTCCAATTCTTATAAACTGTCATAACAACACCAAAGACATCAAAAAGAAGCCGCCACACCTCTTAAGTTTTTGTGACTGCGAAAAAGTTCCTCTCAGAGGGAGAGTTCCCATCATGCATCTGGTTCGATGGTTCATGCTACTGTTCTCACAAATTTGGCAGAAAACACAAATTGTCATGTAAAAGCCATTTACATTGGTACTATAGCAGATTCGTATATTTATATATTCAAAATGGCAACAGGTCCTTTAGTGTGAATGTGAGTAAACACGCTTGTAAAAGGGGTGTAAACCAAGCTTGAAAGACTCAAGCACAATATATAGTAAAGTAGTAATAGTTTATTTGGATACATGGTAGAGACACCCAACTGGAGAAGTAACACATTTACATTCTCATCTCAAGAAGTGTCAGTATCAGTATCTATAGTGCTGTGTCTTCACTCCACATAAAAGTGTTGAAAACTGAAGTTGCATTTAAAAAAGTTTCTTTTGTGCGAGCAATTGCAAAACTACGGATGTTAATTGTTGAATGAAAGCGTTGCATTGCAAAGTATGTTTTTGCAGTGCACTTTTCATGTGTCACTATCCAGTTGGGTGCATTTGTTCTAAGCATAAATAGTGTAAGTAAATCAAAGCTTCGTCTTTCTCATCAACAACAATGTCACAATCATTTTTCATCATCACCACTTTCTCATAGTATATTAGCTTGAGCCAAAAAACTTCACGCTGGAAACTCCCCCCAACATGAGAAAATCATTGCCACACAAAAAAAATGACAAACAAATAGAAACGGACTGCCTTCACACCAAGAAGGCAAAGAGCAACCTTTTTAGATTTTGTTTTTGTGTAGTTTCATCATAATATTCATTCTTCAGGATGGACTTTAGTCGTCCTTGGACTCAGTGGTGTCTGCTGCATCTGCCACAGCAGGCTCCTCTGCTTTAGACTCTTCTGCAGCATCTGAATAAAAGGAGAAGATATGGACAGAAATGAGGAGTAAGAAAGTGGGAGGGGCAATGGAGGAGGGGGGGGGGGGGACTATGTTAAAGCTAAATATAAACACAACAGCGTTAAATGGCTCGTCCCGATTGTCAAAGAACAGTCTCATGAGGCTGTTCTTGCACATAGTAATCTTTGTCCCTTTGAGTACAATTTATTTTTTTTATTATATTTTTAAGATGTAGAAAAGTTTCCACTGCCCTGTAAAATAATAAATACTGTATGAAATAATGTAGCTGAAATATTACTTTCACCTTACACGAGTCACAAGGGTCAAGGGTAAAGCCAGTCTATACAGATGACCAAAGCAACTGCAAGTCTTTGGCTAAGTAGAAAGTTCCTTTTATCAGTATCTCTGGCAAAGACCAAATCAACACAAAAAAACACAAAATACATTTTAAGGTGTAATAAATGGTAAATAATCCAAAAGAAAACAACTATCTCAACAATGAAATTTTGATTTAAATCTGGAATAACTTGAACATATTTTCTATCATATCTGCTGTTACAGATCCAAACAACAATAATAATTGTGGGTTTTTTAGTGAAACATCCTGGAAGTGGAGTCAATTTCTTACTGCCTTTGTAGACAGTGAACTATCTGCCTCACTCCTCTCCCTCTAAATCAATTGCTGAAGCAGAACATAAATCTATACAGGCGTTTGGATCTCTCCCTAATGCACCTTTAAAAGACAACTTTGAAATCTTTACACTGTCTACCTCCTGAATAGTTAACACAGGGATACCTCCACGATGAATTAAACCACACAGAATAACCCTTGTAACTCAGAGTGTGTCCGTAGTCTTTGAGGTAATATATTTTAGAAACACTATAGGCTGTATTGTAAATAATAAAGGAAGATTGTGGCCCTATGAAGCACTGAAGCTGACAACATGATAGCTGCAGTTGCCAGGGTGCTCTGTGCACATCTCACAATTTTGTGATTCCCTGAGAACACAGGCAGCATGCCCAAGAAAGGATGTTGCTGAATAACAACAGAAAACTAGGTCAAGGGAGTTTTGTCAAGCAAAGCACTTTTTGATATTTTTATTTGTTGAAGTTGTATGTATAAGCTATAAATGAGAGTATAGCCTTGCAACTGGACTACACTCTTAGCTTTATAGGTAATCTAGATAATATTATTGGATTCAGTGTATGTTTGTGCTTCCCAAGCATATTTCAATTGAGACCATTATTCATTCACTCTACAATCACACTCTGGTGGCCAGCTACCTCTTTAGCCACAGCTGCCCTGGGTCAGACTGACAGAGAAGTGGCCACCACACCAACAGCTTCTCCAACTACCAGCAAATACAGTAATACATGAATCCAGGAAAGCTGGGGGATGTGTCTTGCAAAAGGACACATTGGCAGTATGAATTGGGGCTGGGATCAAATTGCCACCTTGGTTAAGAGCTTCCCCTGAAATCTGTAACTGAGTGGAGACCGTTTCATAGATGTGAGATTATTTTTATTTGGTTTAAATGGAGAAATACATTTTACATAAACCATTTAGCCATATTCATCCACGTTTATAATTGCATCAGTAATCTACAAGAAGCTTCAGTTAGGTCACTTTTGGCACACACAAAAAACACGCACTTTTTTTTTTATCCAATAGGATTGCTTTGGCTATGTGCCCACAAAGGAATGATGTCATGCCAGGGATGATCTCATAATCCTTTAATAGACAGAGTGAGGGGCTTCAAAGAATGACATCATTGCATTGGGGTGATAGAGTGCACGACCAGGGATGAGTGCATGTATGTGTCAGCGCGAAACCGAGAAAGACAAAGAAGAAACGGCTGTCAAAGTAATGTGTGAGTCAAGGAGCAGGGAGTCATCCAGTCACATCATCCAGGTATAAATGGAAATTAGCTTGTTAGCCGCCGTGACAGCCTTGAGAGCATCTAAGCCATCATCTTGTTTCCCGCTCAACTGTGTGGTGATGCAAATGCAGTTTAGTCAAGGCACAAAGCACTTTAGGCTTGTCAGAGTGATGTTGTGGCGTGAAAGTTGCAACCACTTATTACCGACAATGTAATATGTCTAATGGCTGGAGATAAACGTTACTCAGTGTCAATACATTATAGTGCTGTATAAATATATGATAACAACAGTAATAACATTAAAGGTATGACGTCAGGAACAATGCTCAGTCATGCAGGTTGTAGTCAAAACAAGGTCAACATCTTGACTTGGTTGGTAAAGTATATTAAAGGAGCGGCTATGATTGAGCTACTATGGGGCAACCTAACCCACATGATGTTAGGGGTATTGAAAATTGGAGCACCAGAAGGAGACGGTGAGAACTTGCAAAAGAGCTTGCCACGGGGCTACTGTATTATTGGACTATATTTTTAAGCCCCACCTCAGTTGTATCACAATATTCAACACACTGGTTGCTGCATTTTATTTATTTATTTATTTGCATTTTTATTTTCTGCTTCAAGGCGGGCAATCACCGGTCCTATTATGCACTGAAGTTAGAAGTGTCAGGTGGAGTCCCTTATTATTTCCACTGTCCATGTTTTTCTATTTCAATTTGCATTTGTAATAAGTGAGAGAACCAGGCCTGTGTGAATATGCAGTGCCATCTCTTCACACTCTGACAACTCGGCCGGATGTAACTTGAAGCCAGCAGCGCACGGATTAGCCATTTTGGAGAATGTGGATCACCCCTTATTCTGTCTCATGCATTATTCAAGCGCTTGTCCAATACTACCTGGTGTCCTTGTGCAACACCTGTCCAGCTTTTTGCACTGACAGACCTTTACTAAAGAAACAGCTCTCGAGTTATAAATATGCATCCCTTTTATTGTGAAGAGTTCAGTTTGTAGGCAGATTGTGGCTGACCAGAAATCCTCCTAATTAGCACTTCTTTGTCAAGTTCTATTTGTTTATGACAGATTTTCCCGGAGGAGATCGCCACCAGCACGCATCATTAATCATTCATTTAAAAATCGGAGCACCTGTTATTATGCCTGTATATGCGCTCCATGCAGGCCAGCTATCCCATCGAGGTGGTAACCATGACGACGCGGAGACAGCAGTTCCTGGGTGACCTACTTTCTGTGTATAGTCCCCCCCCCAACACCACCTCCACCACTACCTTGTATCTCCACTGAGCATGCTCTATTAACTACCTGTCTGACCCAGTCTCGAAGTCCTTGGACCAGAAATTTAAGTTCACATCAAGTGTATTTGGTGTGAACAAGATTTTTTTATGGGGCTATAACAATTTCACGACCTCGCCGATCCCTTGTAGCTACACGCATTGGCTATAATTAGACATCATGTGTTGGCGTGCTTTGAAATCTATTAGGCTCCAGACGCCAGGTCGTTTATTAAACACATGAACCTGCTGCAGTGTGTACCAGGCACTAATGACATCATTCATTTTTACCCGAGGTCACAGTTTATTTTAACTACATTGTATCTACCTCAGTAAGTACAATGTAATACACTGTGTAACTATAATAACATGTAATTACATTGTACAAACAGAATGGTTACGGTTAGGCTAAGGTACAATGTAGTTACATGTTATTTTGTTACACAGTGTATTACATTGTACTTAATGAGGTAGATACAATGTAGTTGAGGGCTGTGTAAAATCAAGTGTTACCGTACCTGATTCTGTTTTTATTTGAAAGACAATTCATTGGACTAGATCCATTGGTTGCTAAGATTGTAGAAGCCTATTTTGACATCAGAACAGAAGGTTAGTGTAGTGTGTGTCATAGTTTGTAGTTAAAAAATGAACTAGAATACTGTTGAATAATGTTGATGGTGTTTTTAGTTAGCATTTAGCTCACATTCGTATTTAGCTTGAGTATATGCCAATAAATGTTTTTGCAAAGCATCTAATGAATAGAATACTGTTTCATTTGGTGTTGTTCATCTACATCAAACAATTTCTGGAGCTGATTATTTGGTTAGCTACTTAGTCACTTCTTTTACATATTATAGCCTATACCAATAGAGGATGATAAAGGTTAGGGTGAGGGGCGTTTACCCTTAGAGCTACCTAAATCAGGTCCACATACTACATAGTGTTTGCTTTGAACAAGTGAAATCCGGTTAGTGTTATCATGTGAAACTGTTGGCTCATCTTATAATATTAATAACAGCTTTCTATCCTCCTCCAGCGGTCTAATCCAATATTGAATGCAGTGTGGTGTGTTAACCAGTGATTTGGGAGCACTGCCAAACAATCCTGCAACACTCAACACGCATTCATTTCCTCTTTTGCCAGCCAAGTGCACAATATTAAAGTCTATCTATACATCTATGTTTATTAACATTTGCAGTAAGTAATGATTTGATGATGGAGTCTCAGAAGTGCTCTTGATAATACAGGCCTACATTGTTTTCATTATTGATAGAGCTCTCTTTAAACCCAGCTGTGCCTTTCAGCGTGTAGCACTGAGCATTCAGATGAATACACTTATGAATACATGTGTTTATATTCTTTTATATTTGTAAGCAGGGAAACATGCATGAGGGATAACTGTGCAAATCAGCCCTTTAATATAAATATATGGGTGATATAAAGTATTTATGTTGGTCTGATAAAATACCAAAGTATACTGCTACAAGCATGTGACTCACTGCACTATTGATATCTGCTTCAGTCACTGCATTATTGTAACGTTAATGTGTTACTGAATCATTATAAACATATACAACCTCAAAACACATTATTATTACTCTCTATCCTCAATGACACAGTCCACGTATAGGATATAGTATCGTTTATATAGTATTATTATTATAGTAAATTAATATCTTGAATTGAAATATAATTGATATATGGCATTGTACTGTAAATAAAATGGAATCATGTTATTGTCATTTTTCTGCCTTGAATCAGCCTTGTTGTATGTCTTGTCTCTTTACTATGTTAATGCTGCTGTTCTGACTTGTATACACACAAGATCAGTGAGGCTTGCATTAGTTCTGTAGTATTGTATTTGTTGAGTAGTGTGAATGTGAAAGCTGTACCTTCTTTTGTTTGGTTAGGCTCCTCCTTCTCCACTGTCGGGCTGACAGCAGCAGGCACGTCGGCTTGTCTGGCCTCATCAGTCTTCTCCTGGCTCTTCTGCTCCTCCTGTTTCTCCTCACTGACCGGCGCTGGAGGTGTAGCTGTGGTGGGACTCTTGACCGCTGGGGGCTCCACCTCTTTGGGCTTCTCCTCTACCTTCTCCTCCTTCTTGGGCTCCTCTTTTGGAGGCTCGACCGTGGGAGAGGTGGCAGCAGCTGGGGCAGCCGCCACAGGAGACGTGGCTGTTTCTGCTGGAGCGGCCGGAGAGTTAGCGGGCTTCTCTGCCTCTGGGCTTTTGGCTTGGCTTTCCTCCTTCTTAGTCTCCTCAGCTGGCGCCTCCTCTTTGGTGGGGGCCTCCTCTGTTGTAGCATTTTCTTCTGCCTCCTCATGAGCCTCATCTCCGTTGACCATGGGCCCGTCCTCTTCCTTCTCCTCTTCACCGTCTTTCATCTTTTTCCGGGTTATGTGTCCGCGGAAGCTCGCCTGTATTTTGGTAGCAGCCTTGTGAGCCTTGTTGTCCTCGGGTTTGTTGGCGGTGCCGTCCTGCTCAATCTTCTGGTCAGCGTCCTCATTCTTCTCCACCTGACACCCACAAGAAAGAACTACATTAGAAACTTTCAATTGAACAGAACACTTTGGGGGAAATCTGATGGAGGGCAAAATGTTACTTACACTCAAGTAACATTTCAAATCTCAAACGTATAGGATATTGTGGGTTATTGCATTCCAAGTGCATCAGTGATGAGTAGCCTGACTATAGCCATTTTGGCTTTTGCATGGAAATAATTATAATGATTGAATTTGAATTTTTTGGGGGGGTGGAACCTTAGATGATTTCACAAGACAGCACCAAAATGAGCTGAAAAACATGGAATCACATAAGGCTGAGACATTCTGGCTGTGACTAGGGCCCACTCTATTCAATATAGACCTGAATGGGAACATTTAGTTACTGGTGGAAAGAGTTGGCTTCTCAAGTTCAAATTCAAGTCCTGCCACCCACCATGAAACACAGAGGAGGCACTAGCCATAACTGTGCTATTTTCACTGTATTTTCATTCATGAACCTATTTAGTCACTGTGGGAAAAACAAAGGAATACAAACTAGGTCAGCCCTTTATTCAAGTTGTAATAATGCAGCTTGAATTGAGTAGCAGAGATGGAAGTCTCACAAACTGGTTGTACAGATGCAGATGAGGAAAAGGAAAGGAAGAGACACAAACCAAAATTCAAAAAGTGGTTCATGGTATTACCTGTGGTACCTGGCTTCAAAGCTGTCCATCAAATACCAGGCTGTGTTATGAGGCTTAATAAATCTAATGAAAAGAAATCAAATCAAATTAAAGGATGAATGATGAGTAGCGAACTTGGCAAGCAAAATCAAAACAGTACAATCCAAATAAAGCAGACAGTAAAGCAAAATATCAAAACATAATTCAACAATATTAGACTTGTGCTGCACCCATGAATAAGTAAAGAAAATTGTTATGGGGCTGTAGAGCTTTAGGGATTTTTTACAAGACCACAACTTTTAGAATAATCTCAATGAAACCTGCAGATAAAAAGCATTTCAGCATTTACTAATAATAATAATACCTTCCATTTATATAGCACTTTTCAAGACACCCAAAGCGCTTTACATATCTTTGTATTATTCATTCACTCTACAGTCACACCTGATGGTGGTAAGCTACTATGTAGCCACAGCTGCCCTGG
>JAVQKC010085480.1:0-24977 GCA_036025475.1 Philypnodon macrostomus | reverse complement strand
GTACTTCTATGATTAATGACAATTAATGTAATGTGAAAGAAAAATTTAGTTTTAGGGAAATTTTAAAATTTGGCAAAAACATTCTTCACAAACATCCAGACAAATCAAAAAAGTCAAATCATGTTTGTCATGGTTTGGGGGATAGGCCTCTTAATTGCTCATTAACAATGTAAAAACCCTTAGAAATCACACAATGTCTGATTAAGGTGCCCGTTGGTGACAGTTGTGGCAAACGTATAGGGGCAGACGTATGGGGCTGTTTCGCCGATATACACCTTGCTGTCGAGGACGACAGCACAGGCTTGGTTTGGATTAGCAGATACATCATGATTTATTGTTTCAGCAGTTTTACACCTTGATACGAAGCACTGAATATTGCAAAAGTTAAGCCCAAAACTAGATGTCTTTTTTAGTATCAGGCTTATAGTCCTTGTTGTCCTCTAAAAAGTGCTGACAGAATGCTACATTTTTAAGCCTGATATATCCCTTAGCTTTTTGCCATCCTTCATTATGACAAACATGAAAGAGTTCTTGTCCTTACTAGTGTTTGCAGCTAAAACCAATAAAAAAGTGAATTGCCACTTTGAGCCCTTTTGAGAATGTAAAACTGAGGGGATGGATTTACACGCCTGCTAGGCAAGTCCAGAAAAGGCTAATGTGTGTTTATTAAGTTACATTTAGTTTAAAAAAATTACAATAACTTTTGATCTCCTTAAGTGTGCTAAAATGGGCTTGGGGAAACAGCACCCTAACCTTATTTTCACAGCTTCATATGACGCTGGAGGGAAGTCTAAGCTGAGAAATGTTTGGAGATGGCTCCATCCATGCACTAATTAACCAGCTGATTCAATGTGTATGCTTTATAAAGGGGATTTAACTGTGTTTACAGTGTGACTTCCAACGGCTGAGCAGATTTCTATGGTTCAAATAAACTTACAGGAAAAAGAAAAAATACTAGTTTTATTTTCAGTTCAATCATTGGCTGTAGTAGCATGTAAATAGGCTCCACACATTCTTATATGTTCTTCTTTGCACATTCTTGGCCTTTCCTCTTGGCTCAAGCTAATTAATATCCAATATAAAAACATGGGAAAAGAAAACTGTGTTGTGGTCTTGGGATATCTTCATTACAAAAGTTATTATGCCCAATATGCATGCCTGTTTACCTTAAATGTTGTAGTCAGCTTCAGCGATGTAAACAGTTTTGTAACAGTAGGTACGGGGGTGCCACACTAACAAGGTCTGTTTGTGTGGGTGTTACAAAAATCAGTCTCAGATCCATACTTGTGCTTTACATGAGCTACAGCGCCTTGCTAACAATGAACAATGTGTAGTGTGAATATTCACATTACCTCAGACCCCTGGGTTATCATCTTGCAATTTATCATAACAGAGTAAACCGATTTCCTTCTTCTGGCTGTCTGCTATTTTTACCCGGCAATTACCTCAAAATGCTTCATCTGTTTATGGGTTCACTGTGTATGCAGATGTGTGATGCATTGTAAACACAAATTTGTGAATTGCACCTCAAACTATTAAAATGCAAACAGTTATTCTGACCTTATATGTTTTGCAGGTGCCTTACGTCAAGGTGGCTCCAGAAGACATTTTGAAAGTCCAGTTTCCTCGGTTTACCACGTTAGATCTGCGGCCGACCAACAGTGATATCAGCATGGCAGTGGCCGGCCTCCTCACCTTTTTCAACAGCACCACGTCCTGCCTCATCTGTGCCCAGGCTGACTGTGAGTATTCACACCTGCATCACACAACATACACACACTGGTTACTGCTCACATGCATCTGCCAATACAAGGTAAACTGTTGTGTTTAACTTTCAACACATATAATCTCCTCAGATGCACACCATCTGTGTTCTGACAACACCTCTTTATAACATGCTCAGACTGTAAGCAGTAAGCAGGTGCTCTTTTCACATAGAGCTCAGTTCCACAGCAACCATGGTTCTCAAATTTCGTTAGTCGGGCTGATTGCAAGACTAACTAGCTAATTAACACATTCAGAACTAGCATAACTTAAGAAAACCAAACAAATTCATATCAAAGAGGTCATGTATTTGCTTTTAACAAAATTGAAATTGTAATTGCCCTTGGACTAATCAAGCTTTCTATTTTGTTGCCCTATAAACTCAAGTACATGCACAGAGCTGCATGGAGATCGAATAGACAGAAAATGTTTTTGATACACTGCTCTCTTCATTGCAGTTTGGGTTTCGGAGTCAGATGTAACTGTTGATTTTAAGTAGTTGTGATGTTATTGATCACTGCCTGTTCATGATAAAGGCATGCTTTGGGCTACAAGCAGGTTTTGCAGCTGTATCCAGCAGTGATCTGGCAGTCTCTGTATCAAAGGCACTCATTAGATTCTAAAGATACTAAAGTGGATGACCTCAGAGGATCTCCAAAATCTCTATGAGGGCAGTCATTTTGCTAAATCGAGAGGGAGATTAAATCACGCTCTATTCCCACGTCCCCCACATGCAGTAATTACAAGTCCCTAGACAAAGGAACAGTAGCCCCGTAGTGCCACCACATAACCTTTCTCCTAATCAGCAAAAGCTTTGAAGGACAGAAATAGGTTGGATACATCAAGCCCATGTCAAAACAGGTCAGAGAAGAAGCAATGAGTTCTTCCAGACTATAGAGTCCATTGGTATTTATCCCTAACCTTTAGCTGTATATGTATATGATGTAAATGATCTATATAACCACACATTTAAACAGTCTCACCAGATTAATTAAAACGCTAGGGTCAAAGTGTTATTCACTCTGCTGATCCTGTTCCAAAATCAGCTTGGCTCCAGTTTCTCCAACATTTATTCGGCGGTGAGCTGATTAGCACCGCTCCGGCAAAAAAGCACTGATAACAAGTGGCCCTCTTAGGCACCTCCCGACTTCTAATATTGGCAGGTTTTGTGCAAAGAAACTCATTTTAACCACGACTTTTCTTCCCTCTGGTTGTGCGCAGGTTGGATGGGAGTTTTTTATTCTGTGTCAGTAGGCTAAGACCGGGCTGCAGAGGAAATTAAATGAGATGAACAGAAATGAAATCAGAGTAGGGGGAGGGCGAGAGATTTAGATAGTGCAGATTAAGGCCAGTCGGAGAAGAGGCTATGGCTTCAGAAAAGGGCTTGGGTGGGACTGTTAGTCAGCAAACATGGGTGAGGTTGAGAGAACTGTACCAGTGGGGGTATTGGCAACAATCAAGATACAGTCCAGGAAGTGACATTCATGCATTGATCCCTCATATGCAAGCCTTATTCATTGAACAGAAAAGGCAGTGTAATGGCAGCATGCCTGGACTGTGTTGTGCATCTTCATCATGTTCAGCAAAAACATCTTTGTCTAAAACCCATTGGACTCCGTTCCCGTTGGTCACCCCTATCGCTGCACAGCTCCTGTCGGTTGGTTGGTGGTTTGCTGTGGTCTGTGGTCGCTGGTGCGTCCACGTGCGCCGGCCTCATTAATCACACGAGTCGGTGACAGCCTAATAGAGCATAACCAATTCATGAATATTTCCGAGCCATGGCTGAGGAAGCAGGGAGTGGAGGTGATGCTGGAGCTGTGCCCAAAGGCATGGAGCACTCTAGGACATGCATTAATCTCACTAACCTACTATCAATGGCAGCTACTGCTCAGTGACCAGCCCACAGTATTCAAGGAACATTTGAATATTATATATAGGAGGTGGTCACTTTTTGTCTGGGATCTTAATAAGCAAGGCCAACCACCACACATATATAGTACAAAGTTGCTTTGAAATCAATATGAGGGCAAGGTTAGAGAATTGGTTACTTTAAAAAAAATACAAAATTATTATACTGGGGCGGCAGTGGTGCAGTGGGTAGGCGCTCGCCCTTCAACCAGAGGGTCAGTGGTTCAAGTCCCCGTCCAAGCACACGCTGTCATTGTGTCCCTGGGCAAGACACTTAACCCGCATTGCCTATGAATGAATGTGGGCAGGTCGCCATTGTAAATGAGAATTGGTCTCAATTGGCTTACCTGGTTAAATAAAGAATAAATAAATAAATAAATACAATTCCTACATTTTTCCTACTACATGAAATGTTTGAACTTTGTGTACAGTATTTAGTTAATGTTCAAGACGGATTATGGAGGTATTGCTGCCACATGTCCATCGGTCAGCCTGTCCCAGGGCAGCTTTGGCTTTGGGCTACAGCTCAAGCTTACCACCACCATTGTGTGAATTTTACCTTTAATCATAGCTATCAAATTAAAGACTTATGTAGCAGTGCACTTTGAATTCTTCATCCATCACTAAGTCAATTACAAACATCTTGAAATAATTCCTGGAGCTCACACTCACTCGCAGCAGGCTTCAGATGTTTATAAAGCTTTTTTCATTGATAAGCTCAGTTAGAAAACAAGGTTTGCCATTTAGCTCAGTGTGTTGTTGTTGAAAGTAACTGTAAAACACCACTCCTCAGGTCTGTCAGAGATCTGTGGAAAGCTGTACACTAATTGCTCTCTTTGTCAGTGTTGGCGTGGTTGTCTAGTAAATTACTGTGAATTCAGAGCTCACCTGCGTCCTTTATATGGCAGTGTGAATGATCACCTGTAAAGGTCCTTCAGTGGAAAATGAAAGTATACAAAAGTGACAGTAATTGCAGGTGCTATAGTTATTATAGGTTTGGTGGTAATAATTATGATTTTGTACCTAATAACGCCACAGCAATGGCAATAGTAAAGGGAGAGTGGCAATTTAGAGTTTCATTTAAAAGAAACTCAAAAAGCTTTGAAAGTCCAACAAGATTTGCAGAAGATTGCTATTTTGTAAAACTAAATCTGAACCATTGGGAATTAAAATAGCCTATTCCAAAGCCTTGAGGCTTTTATACACACACACTAGTGGTAATAAGCTACTTTTTGCACCGTTGGCCTGGAGCAGACTGATGGAGATGTGGTAGTGAAAATTGCACCAAAGGCTTCTTCAACCATCACCAACCAACAATCACAATAACATGTATTGATACATTCAGAATGGGTGAATGACACAGCAGTGTTATATCTGTGAAGACTGAAGAGTGAAGCTGTTTCAGAGACAAGTCTGATTGACAGGACATTACATTGGCAAAGGTACTGTGCAGCAGCTGAATTGTATCGTCTGCACTCACTTTTATGGTTATTGGGCTTAATACAGAGGAACACAGTATAAGTGTTTTGACATTACAACATTATAAAGAAATGACTGGTGTTATGGCACACTCATAAAACAGGCCTTTTAGGGCTAAATGGTGAGGAGACATAACATACAAGGCTCTGATTTTACATTGACTGAAGGTAGGGCTCCTTGTCATCATTTTATACCTCAGTAAGAATATATATATATGTCCTGCTCCTGTTTTGTGTTACCTGTTAATGTCTTTAGACGGTCTGTGTGATGGCAGTGGATTGTGTAGGTGTGCTTTAATCTCATGAGTACCCTGTAGTGACAGCATGTTCAAACTAAATGAGCATTTGCCTAGCAAGAATGTCAGTCTTTTCTTTATGTGAGAGGCACAACCATCACTCTACACAATATGAGTAAGAAAATCATACCAACCATTTCCGGCAGCTCAAAAAGAACGTTGTCAGAATGTATGTTTCTTTTGTATTTCTATTTCTGCTTGCTTTATAGCTAAATTTGTATTACTTTTATACCAACATTTATACAAATACAACTACATTATGATGAAACTTGAACTGTGTCGTTAAGCATAAGGGAGGCAAACATTTTTACACTTTATCAGTGACTTAATTCATGTAGTCTGTATAAAGAAGAGAGATGAATCAGCTCTCTATATATTAAATAAAAAAGTCCAAATGGTGTTGTAGTGGGACAATTATTCTGTGAGGAGGTAGGGCGTTCAAGTGTGGAGTGGTCTGTCACTGCATTTAGCCAGTGGGTTATTGATAGATTGAATCTGTCTTTCCAGTTTTATAATATGATCTTTTTAGCAACGGTTAAGACTATGAAGGTGAAGGTTTGCATATTTGGTGGTGACAGAAGATGGGAAGTCTCCAAGCAGAGAAACACCTGGAGATGGAGGGATTGGGATGCTGAGATCAAGAATCTGTGACAGCTCTTTTATGACCTTTTTATGGACAGTAAGTGTTGTGTAATGGAATCTGTGTAATACATTGTATTGGATAAGCTGGATTTTGGTATTTTGTGACGTAGAAGTATAATTGCATATGGATTCCCAGTTGATATCGGTTTGATTTATGTTAAGATCTCTTGCCCTAGCAAAATCTTATTATAATATGGTAAAATATGCTGAGGACTTAACATTATGCCATTAAACACTAAATGTCTACTCAGCATTTTAAAAATGTAAGGGGGTTGCGTTGAAGTATAGGAAGACATCCAATTAGAGCTTGTTTCTGTCTGAAATTATAAAAGTATTGCATTATTATAAACTACCTCTCATCTTAGAGCCTAGAGCTGGACAATATTCTGTAAAATGTATGGTATTTTTCAAAAATTAAGTAAAACAAAAAACAAAATAGCAAAGCACTTGCCAGCCAGGGCAAAATATGGACTTTTCATCTCAGAACACTTGCCTTGTACACAAGATAATAATATTATATCACATGTAATCACTGGGCTTATCGAGTGATTGTACTCCTGGTCAGATCAATAGGTTTAGATTTCTCCACCTAAATTTTCCCTGTGAACTGCTCTCATATTGTTTCTTAAAGCTCCCTTGACAATACCTCATTCATTTACAATAGAGATCATTGATGGTACAGCAGCTGAAGTAAATCTTTTAACAAAGTTATTACCTTCTCATGTGGCTGCTTGTTGTCCTGGTAAGAAATGTTTTATGAGTGTTGTTCGATCTGCCAGGGGACCAAGGTGAGGCCAGTTTTAGTGAAAGTGATAGTAACTGTTACCGCTCAGATCAAGAGCTATATTTTGTCTCCCCTTCCCAACACTTTTATAGTACAGAATATTAGCTCAACAACCTCCCAGGGTGTGCTAATATATGGATGCAAAGTGACTGGTAAAATAGTGCCAGGAGCATTTTGATGAGCCCCGCTATGCTTTAATTAGGGCAAATCCTACTTACCTCGCTGGAGTCACAAAGTCTATTACTGGGGGATAGACTACAATAGACGCTGCTCAAACGTCCCTTTGTAGTTGATGGCTTTACTGTAATCGTAATTAAGGATAATCAGACCCTCTAGTTTGAATGGAAGTTATTAAGTTCATTATTGTCAACTGCAGTATAAAACAAACAATGAATTAAGTTTTTTAGTCTTTTTGTTGAAAGACAATTATGATAACAAGTGGATTGTTAATGGAGCCTATTATGGTACTCTAAGGTGAGTTGTGTTTTGTTTCATTTATGCCTGTTTGTGTAATTATATCCTGAGGTGCTAACCTTCTTATGAGCTGAAAACACTTTTAAATAGGTGAAGAAACCCTTCCTTCTTCCCAATTTACATTGTTTGTTTTGGCTGACATAGAGGGCTTGGCCAACAAGGGGAAAGAGGGCCTTAGGCTAAACCTTGGTACATCCTAACCAAGATCCTGGCTCAAGATCTGAATCTGGGTACCAGGGCGCTGCACTGCGGTAGGATGGGTCAAATGCAGAGAACACATTTTCCTATGGGGACAATAAAGTGTACATTAACCTCAAACTTTATGCACCTAATATTTTATCACACAAACGAAATTAAGATGCTTTAACAAATGTGCATTTTGAATTATACAAGGTGAAATGCTAGTTGAGTCAAAAAATAAACCAAAAAGCTTGCAAAATAAATTCATTTTTATCACCTTTTAGCAGGAAGCAAACCTACTGGGTCTATTTGTTGAAACAATAATGTAATGAGAAGTATAACTATTAAGTTATAAACTTAAAAGAATACCCCACTGGAAAACCTGGTCTACTCAGGAGTCTCTTATTCATTATCGCTAATCTTGTAATGTGTTATTTTCTCCTGCAGGCTTACTGAACCTGGAGCAGCTCCTCCGGCAGTTCCTCATCTCTAAGGAGACGCTGTCAGTGCGCATGCTTGACGACAGCCAGGATCCAACTCCGCTCCTCAAGGAGATCCGAGACGACAAGACAGCCACCATCATCGTAGACGCCAATGCCACAATGTCACACATCATCTTGGAGCGGGTTAGTATGGGTCAGTTGTTGTGTGCTAACTGACCGTCTTCATTCATTCTTAGCCCGGGGTGTTTTTAATCCAATAACAGTGACATGATATGCATTTCTATAATTACTTACACTTGAAATGTTACTGAAAAGTGCCAGTGGCAAGAGTGTTCAAGGGTAAGACAAATTGTATATGAGGGGAATGGTTTACATGACATGCTGTTCAGTAAATAAATACTTAACATTTGATCAGTTTACAAAATGCAAAGTTAGGATTTAGATAGTATAAATCGAGTCATGTGAACACACATTGTTTCCATTACAATTTCATCCCTGTCTGTAGACTTCTCACATCTTTCTGTATCTTCATATTAATTCCAGTCAGTCTTAGTGATGTTGAGATCAGGGTTGTGAAGTTAAATCAAGTGAGGATAGTTACTAACTAGAAGCTTTAGACGGTGATTCAGATCCACACCAAAATGTCTTCCCCACTTTGCATTTTGTGAAACAGCACAAATGACACTAAAGTAAATCAATAGCTACTTTACTGCATTTCTTAACACTTTCCTACAACATTTGTACGATACTGCTCTTTAGCTTTTAGAGACAGTCCAGAGATCATGGGCAAAGAACAAAGCAGAACAAGCCCTAAAGCATTTGGCATTTTATGAATTGAGGAACACTTGGCAGTGGTCACACCCTCTAGTAAAGTAATGTTGGCAAAAAGTGAACCAAATGAATTGAAGGCGTCTTGTCAAACAAACACATTAAATCAAATTATATGGTTGACAGCAATAAATCAAGTTGTAATCCATGACTCATCTTGTATAGTGACGATTTAGCAGCGTTAAGAGGATTACTGCGATTACCAGCGCATAATGTACGAAGAAGCTGTTTTTAAAATACATGCATTTTTTATGATGGAGATAGAACTAAGGACATTTTCTATCTCTCTATCATTTCCCCTCTTCATTTTGGTTCTGTTTTTGTAATGTGTGTTCATATTGTGTGACAAAAGGGCTTTAGTCCCGAGCATGCTTCATTTCTGTCACTAACATAACCGCATGGCACTAATGTCCTTTCTGGGCTAATAGCCTTGCCATTAATTAACATCTCAGAACACTATTAAAGTCGTCATTGATTTGACAGGAGCATACTCTTTGGTAGGCCAAAAGTGTTTGTTATGAAGCTCATAAAGATATAACCACGGCTCTTTACACCATTGAGCTGCTCGTTAGTGTTTTTCTAATTTGTCATGACACCTACCCAGAATAAAGGTACACAATATTTTAGACAGATCTACATAAACTAAATAACAAATTATATCTAAACCATTTATATAGCGCTTTTCAAAACACCCAAAGTGCTTTACATATTTTTGTATTATTCATTCAATCCACAGTCACACCTGATGATGGTAAGCTACTTATGTGGCCACAGCTGCCCTGGGGCACACTGACTGCCAGTTTGTGCCTACGGCCCCTCCGACCACCACCGAACACCAATCACACAACCACATTCATAGGTAATGTGGGTTAAGTGTCTTGCTCAGGGACACAACGATAGTGTGCTTGGACAGGGGCTCGAACCACCAACCCTCTGGTTGAAGGGCGAGCGCCTACCCCACTGCACCACTGCCAACCATGACTAAACCACAGCTAAACCAGGACTAAAAAATGACTAGATTCATCTCATCATTGCATTGTTAACTGTGTGTTAACATGCCTATGACAAATAAACCAATCTTCTTCTGAACCAGTAGAAAAATCTTATAATGGTCAGGCATGATGAGGTAGAGTCATTTTGTGTCCTTGAAAACCCTTTTTATCTCTAAAGCTCTGTGTACATCCCTGGTTGCTAGTGCATGCTGCAGAAGAGAGGGTGTTGAGCTGTCCCAGCATATGGCCGGAGAGTAATTAATACACACCTCATTATGTGCTGAAGGCGATGGATGCACGGCTCGAGTCAGGATGACAGTAACTGAGGACCAAGAGACAAGATGGTTCTCTCTTAAGTTCCTCTCATTCTTCAAACTCTACTCTGTCCTCTCTCCAAGTCTCTCACCTCAATCAATGGTTCAGGCTCCCATAGGTGGTCATCGTGTTGCCATAGTAACATCAGCCGCTCTGGGCCCAAAGCAGTAGGCACCCACAGTGGGATGTCACTCTTTTCTTCAATATGTATTATAGTCATATCTCACACATTCAGTTTGATTTTTTTTTTTCACTGTGATGTGTTAGGTATCCAACAGAGGGATATCAAAACCATGCAATATGTCATAGTAACTACTGAATGTTGCAATGTCACTGACAATTTTGGAATATTTGGAGATTACAGGAGAGAGCATACTATTCCCTAGTGAAAACTGAATGTAAAAAAGGTACTGAAGAATAAACAGGGCTAAACTCTGGATTTACAAGGACTAAACCAGGACTCAACCAGTGTGAAACCAGAACCATCCATCCATCCATTTTCTTCCGCTTGTCCGAAAACGGGTCGCGGAGGCATCAGTCTAAGCAGGGAACTCCCGCCTTCGACCACCGCCTGATCCACATTGCACCATGGTACCTCCCACGGGTGGTGGGTCCACGGGAGGGTACTCAAACCACCGACCCTCCGGTTGAAGGGCAAGCATCTACCCACTGCACCACCGCTGCGATCTAAATCAGGACTAAACCTGAACTAACCCAGGACTAAATATAAAAAAAAACTCAACTAGAAATCATCTGGGACTAAACCAGGGCCGATCAAAGGCACTTTTGGACATACAGCAATAACCATAACGTGTTTGCCGATATCTATATACAGTGCATCCATATAATGTGCAGCCCTAAATACTGTTGTGAAGTCCGGCCTTTTCTTGTGCTCTGCCTAAATGCTGTACATACACACTTGTCTCATATGATGATTAGTTTGTGTAAATGGAAATGTCTGCCTTTTGTTTTGTAAAGGATTCCCCACTTCTCTCTTGTTACTTCAAACCCCCAGCCCCACTGTCTGAGCCTGAGCATGCTGCAGTGCATTGTGAATGTAATCACGCTCAGTCAGACCACCACTGTTGAGCATGGCTGGACCAAACAAAAGATTGATAATGAGTCTGGCATTTTGGAAGAGAAAGTCTCCTCTCAGATGTCTACTCTGAAAACTAACTCTAAAGGATGTATTGAGTTAATAGTTATAGCTTTTATATGCATAATCAATCACTCATAAAATACTGTTGCCATGGTGTCTTCAAAGGAGGGATATTATGGATTTTCTTTCAAGTTTAGATTTAGTTTAGCCTTGTAAAACTACTAAACTAGCCTTGTGTGTTTTATTATTCAAAAGATTGCAAGTATTGAAAACATCTTTTTGGGAGCTGTTGCTATTTCTTAAATTTGATCATTTTGATAAATTCGATACTTGTCAGTTTAAGGCCCTCCTTCCCTCTGCTGGCCACACCCACTAATTCAGCCAACATAAACTGTATAAAGTTGTAACAGGGTTTCTATTTAGAAGATTTTAGAGAAGCATTTTCAGCTTCTGAGAAGGTCAGCATCTCACCATATAGGATTACTCAAATATGATACAGATACAACCAACATTACAACAAGAAATAAAACTTAAGCCATAAGAGCCCTTTAAGAAGAAACACAATCAAATGGCATTGTTTATGTTGTGACACAAACCAACATCTCCTAAAGCAAAGAACATACCTTGCATTTCTTAGAGTTAATTTTAGGTTTAATAATGCATGTTGTTTTTGTTATAGTAATTGATGCCTTTCGACTTCACTTATGTTTTATTATTAATGCTTTTTCTGGTTAAATATTCAACAGCCGACAATGACACCATGCCCTCCTCGAACATACACAAGTTTCTTATATGAAAGGTATTTCTGGAAAGATATGAAGAAAAAGCAATATTGATGCCCTCTGATATTGTTAATTACATCATTGTAGTGCAGCTCTTGGAGATGGAGAGTAATAAAAACATATATTTTCTCAGATTTGTGATGGAACTACAAATGTTATATACATGTAATTAGGTCTGTTGTCTGTTGATTGATCTTGTGAAACATCTGTTGTGTAATCAAAGTGTGAATCAGTTTAACAAGCTCTTCTGAACCTGATCACGTCCTTTCATCAGACGAGTATTGTAGCCTATAGCCTCACCTTCTTTCCTACCTATAACCTTTAACCCCATTCCCATCCGCCCACTTGTGTTCTGTATAAAGACCCATAGATTTTGCAGTCTGGGGGTTCACTCTACAGGATCACTCACTCATTGTGCTGCAATAAACCGGATAATCATTTCTGCTTAATCACAAAGGACTCTTTCATATTTCATCAGTACTAATATGAACATACCAGTATCTGTTTAATATGTATTGATTTTATCTTGGCATTTGAGTGAGGTTTTATCTTATAAGGTGCAGCATACAGATATGAAACAATATCCCCATAGGTATAAAAACTGACTGAGAGCGTCACTATGAGTCAGTCTGTCTGGGTATGATAGACAATAGCTCATGGTTGTAAATAGGTATATGAAGGGAACGGGTGTCTGGAAATGATTCATTTTATACTATATAATATAAGAAGACAAAAGGATTTTTTGGGTCATGGCATATTTGATTACGGATTACCATTCCCATCAAACAATATACCTCTGCATAAGAAAGTTTCACCACCTTACTCCAAGAATGTTAGTTAGTTTGTTAGTTGTTTGCAAAGTAACTCATAGAATAATGTGCCGCTGTGTGATAGGATCAAAGATAGTAACCCCGACCTTAATGGTTTTAGATCATTACTATTGGTATAAGGTTGGTGGAGCTTTTACCCCTAAATCAGAACGTCCAAGTCAAGATCTGGGTGCTATATACTTTGCCATTGTGAGAGTGGGTCAATGCCTTAGAGGAGGTCTGCATTCCTTCATTTGTTTGTTCTAGTCCAGAAAACTGTCTGATATGATGGCTGACTAAAGCAGATATATAACTTCATAATGAACTAATGATGTTTTGGTTTTTTCATCAAATTATCAAATTTTCATTTTGTCTAAAGAATTTGTGTATCTTTTACTGACTACTTGATGTGTGAAAAAGCAGTTATCCCGTGTGCAGCAATTTTACTGAAGTTTTTTGGTTTCATGTTTTTACTTTGTTGTTATATCACTTCCATCACCCATCGCTGTGGTCTCTGCATCTTCCCTGCTGCTTTTAATGAAATGAAGCGATGAAAGTTCACCCTGTCCTTCACAACTGCTTCTCCCTGTGACTTTGATTTACTCAAATTGTGAGACAGGGCTGCGAGTGGCATACTAATGCACTCAAGAAATTAATTGCTCCATTGAGAGGCATCGTCAGATAAGAACGTGTCTGGTTTTATCAAGATGTGGGTTTGATCTGTCAGCAGCAGCACAGTGGAGATGGACTTCCACCAAATTGCTGACCTCCCACCTTCTCCACACACCTTCTCTGGGCTTCTTGCCGTGACCCCCAACTTAACATCTGTTTCATTCAGAATACACCCCTCAGTTTTCTGTACGTGCTTTTCTTTTCTGACTCTAGTTCTTGTTTTTTTTCTGCAGGCATCTGAGCTGGGAATGCTGTCAGTCTACTACACTTACATCTTCACCTCACTGGTAAGAAAATTGATGATGACTGAGAGCAAATCAGCATGTTACAACTCACTGATCATTTTTGTCTTATTGCTTTGTGTTGCCCAATGTGTTTCCACTTTCTGTTGCACTCTTTGCAAGAGAACGTAAATACTCTTGATTGTAGAGCATTCAGCCCTTCCTAATTTAGAGAAGTGCACTTCAAAACCAAACAAATAATAAGAAGTAATCATTATTAATATCTGGAGTGGAAATGTGTTTGGTATTCTCACATTAAGAAAGATATTATGACATAACATTAAACAAGATGCTGTATGTTTGTGTGGGCATGCTGTGTTAAGTAGTGTAGTGTAAGCAGAAGATTTCAGCTATAACATTTGTGATGGTTATGACCTAAAAAAGCCCCCAGAATATGTCCCTGAAGAAAAGCACTGACCTTTTATGAGCTTTGCATTTTGGGCGCTTCGGGGCTAAGAGATGTGAGCGTTATCATAAAGATAGTGCCTTGGAGAAAATTTTATACTATAGTAAACTTAGCTGATAGCTGTTCCCTAATGGAAATTAATGAGGTTCGAAACACTTTGCTCTAATAGTGCTGTGGAGAGGATTCATATCAAGCTGATTTATGACTCATTAAGAGCGGGCATGTGCCATCTTCATGTTTTGCTTCACAGCTCCACAGCCACAGTGTATGTCTCTGGTCTTTTTACAGTTCTGCACATGCTCATGTCTGCAGCCCTTCGACACTTTGCCTCAATGCTCCCACTCTGCTGTTTCTATGTTCCTGCAGTACAGTGTCATGGTGACCCTGGTCAACACACAAGCCTTAGTCGCTCTGTGGTGCTATTGTCACTGTACGCTTTTAAAGGGGTAGTGTAAAACTGTCATTTTTTATATAACAAGCTGATTTGTTGTAATGTGTTCAGTATAATTTAATTATACTAAATTTAAAAGCGGAAGCTAAAGAAGTATGATTGATGATGACGATGATTACGTTTCTGGTGCACCTTTTTGCTCCCATTTTCTAAAACACTGCATTCAGTCTTTGAAATATTTAATTGAACAAGTATGCTGTGTGTTGACGGGCTTGTTTTTCCATTGAAAAAGAGAGCCATAATTACAGTAATTGCCTAATGTGTTTTCTCAGTGTGAAACAGTGCAGAGGTTTCACTTTAAGATCATTGTACTGTATGTGCTGCAACATCAGTGTGACATTATTAGTGACACACCATCAGCTCCCAGGATCTTCCTCTTAGCCTCACAGTTAAAGTCCTTCAGCTGCTTTAGTCATCTGTAGATTTGTCTAATGCTTATAAAGTTGGTTTGGTCATTTCTTCACATTACAAGTGGACATATACTCACACTGGCCACTTTATTAGGTAGATCTTTTACCTGCTCACAAGCTAAAATACACAGCCCAGTCACTTTGCATAAATAGATTTAGTAATGCAAATGTTTAAGCATTTGAATCTACTAAGAAATAATATCAAAAAAGATTGAAGAGGAACGTTGCCAGGATCTCTAGTGTAATGGTCATAAAGAGGTGCTCTTTGGAGTAGGGACAATGAATTGACAAAAATGCAAAAAAACAAGGCATTCTCTTATTCTGTTCAAATTCCTTTATTGTTTGGGCATGTCTTAATGGATCTCATTAGCCCCAATGCGTTTCAGCCATCCGGCCTTCATCCCCTTGTTCCCCCTGATGAAGGCCAGATGGCTTTGAAAATGACAAGATAGTCGGTGCCAGTTGGACCATTCTGTCTCAAAAGCTGTTGATCAAAACAAAATCGATTTGAAAAAAGAGTGGGAGTTCTGTGGACAACAATGCCTTGTTGATGCCACCTGTATAGGTCAGAAACTGGTTTGAGATCATAGAAAGGCAACTGAACCAGAAGAAAAAACATAAACCATGAAAACCACAAAGAGTACAACTTTATTTGGGAAAGGTTTACCTAATAAAATGTCCAGTGTTTGGTTCTAGGCTTTATCCTAAGCTTTCTTAAAAACATCTAACAGATGGATCTGAATTTTTCTTACATTTTGTTTAGATTTGTTTCAGATTTTCAACTCAATTCCTCTGAACGAAGAGTGAGAAAAAGAGCAATTACACTCACACTTCATTCGTTTTGAGTTGTACCAATTAAAACACAAGTTTAAAGGCATATTTCACCTTCTGTGAAAGCCCAAGAAGTCTATACACCACTTTGTTGAGAGTCCTTCATTAGAACTTTCCTTTTGATCAAAAGTCTATATAATCTGTTGAATGTCTCATTATTTATGATTACATAGTGAGGTCAGTTCTGCATGAAAACTAGTGACTAAATACTGAATATACTGAGATTGTGAAGTCTTTCAAAAACACAAGCTTTTACAATGTGCACACCATATTACACTCTTTCACACAAGACTGTTCTTATATAAAGGCATGAGATGTCATTTGTGTACACTGTGACAATAAATAGCTATTGCATATTTACATAACATCTAATGCATACAGTTTTTTCACAACCTTTAATAACTAATCAAAGTAAAAGCCCTACAAAATAAATCAACCACATATCTCTCCTATTCTTCTTTAGCTTGTTTTTTCTGACTTTTTTTCATCAGTTGCAGTTCTTGCGGCTTGGTGTTTTGCTGACACTTCATTTATCTGCCCTTTGACACGCCTGACTAACGACGTGCCAGACTGCTCCCCTGCCTAATCTGTTTCCCTTGAATCATCTCAGAACGCTCATCAAAGTCCTCATGCACACCTCACTTTTGTCAATCCCTCTTACGGACAGCAAAGCTGGCGCTCTTCATTTTCAGCTCGGTTTTGTTTGCAAGTTTTCTTATTAGCCAATCTAGACAAAGAGCCATTTCGAACAACAACATCATAAGTGCTAACATTCTGTATGCGTACGGTCGCACTCCAGTCAATACCAAGCTCAGCAGAGAAGATGGATGCATGCAAAAAGAGGCCTATTCATCAAGCATCATTATAGCTGTCCGCACTTGGGAGCTCAGTTAGCTTTTTCACCGTCTATACTACGATTACACTCAGCTGGTTACAATATGTTCTGTCCTACAGTCCACATTATCTCTGCTCCACTGGACCTGGATAATGCAACTTAATCTAAGAACAAGCATTGACTCCAAGTTAATGGTGCTAATCACACCGCCAGATGAGAGTAAAAAAGACGTTATAAAGATGTTAGATATTGTTGGTAGCATTCGTTGTTTTTCCTGCTCTTCCAAATGAGCCATAATATGCACTTTTTAAGACACTGATTTTACATTAACTAAATAACTAAACAAACAAACATTATTTCAACTGCTGAAAAGCTCAGATTAGATGCCTGCCCCCTTAAAGCCCTCTCTCCCTCTGCTGGACACACCCACATCTGACCTGCAACACAACTGTAAGAGCTTTCTGGAGAAGACATGATTTCCTCACTAAGTAGTTGAGTGAGGATGAGCATTTACAGCTCCTGAGAAAGTTAGTGCCTCATCATAAAGGATTACTCAAACATGTCTGAATGGAAATGAAAGTATAAAGCATAAACTAAGGTAGAAAGCTCAGGAAAGTTTAATAATGTTTAACTAGCAGCCCTTAAAATCTGTCAATTTTTTATATAAGCTAAAAATGCTTTACAGAGAAGTAAACATCTTTTTCACTATTTTTTTCCTTTTTGAAAAATAGGTTTCTTTTGAAAAAATTCACACGGAACAAAATGCCAATAACCTGTGCGCACACATCCACTCAGTCCTCGCTCTATGGCTTCCATCTGAGTGATTTGTATCCCACCAACGCAGCTACTCGGCCGAATTGAATAAATCACATCAGGTCGGCAGTGACTCATCATATGTTGACGGGATTCCTAATGTCATTTCAAGGTTGTGCTGAGCAGTGAAATGGGGCACACATTCACTATATGCAATGTTGTCTTTTTTGTCTTGATGAAAAGCTCTAATGGTTTCATTTTCACACCAAACCATCCAAAACACGTCTTGACGCACGGTGATGCCTGACATATTATCCCGCCCGTGCCCCCCTTGTGCCCCTCAGTCTGTTTGTTTTGTTCTTCATGTCCCATTTCCCCACCACACAGCCGTGATCCCGCTTGTCATCGCGATCGTGTCATGCGCTGCCAGCACTTCCTGACTGTCACACACACATAAACACGGACACAAGAATTAGGAAAGTCAAATAACATGCACAACGTCCCATTCACCCACTGGAACATTTAGCACGGCTTATCATGTTGAATGTATACAGATGTCTGTTTGCCAGTAATATGCTGTGGCTGGCTCGCTTACAGACACAGGCAGATGGAGCATTTGAACAAAGTGAAGGTCTCCCTTTTATCTTATCTGCACAGGCAAGACAGGAGTGTATTGTGTGTATGTTGAAAAGACAAGATCTCACATAATTCAGAAATGTATCTATTGCTCCAACTGTTAGTCAGTCAGTTTTGATTCCAGATTTGCGGTTGTACTTGTTGCTTTTCTCATCATAGTGTATGCAGTTGGTCTTTCAAACTTAACCCCACTACCCACTCATTATTTGACCGTTTAATTCAGTGTAACCTTAAATTCAGTGTAATTTGCTTAAAAAGTGAACCAATTCGATTGAAGGCGGTGGCTGAGTAGCACTGCATGTTTGAGATCAAGAGATCATTTTAAATTGATCCTGAAACTGGAACAAGCAGAACAAGATAAATGAATCAAGTTAGTTAGTTAGTTAGTTAGTTAGTTAGTTAGTTAGTTAGTTAGTTAGTTAGTTAGTTAGTTAGTTAGTTAGTTAGTTAGTATGGTGAATTGTAATGCATTGGGAAAACCTTGGGCGGGCAAACTTTTTGACTCAAAGGCCACGTGGGGTTTAAAAATGTGGGCCGGCTGATATTGTATTCTTTGTAAACTGCAACCATTTCTGACAAATGAGACATACAGCCTTCGATCGGACCTCAGTGAAAACACATGTATGTGGAATTGACTAGTTACTGCAGGTTATAACAATGTGAGTGATCAATTGGCAATATTTTATCATTTCGGACCTGATTAAAAAGTCCAAAGGGCCACATGTGGCCCTCCGGCCGCAGTTTGTCCACCCCTGACCTATCTCATCTTAAGCTGGCCCTCCACTACTAGTGTGCACTGGAGGTACAGAAGACTTAGTAACCCCAAATCAGTCTTGTCAGTCAAACCGCTTTAGAGGGCAACCACTGTGACTATGAAAATGATTGGGATTTAATTAATTCCTCTCCACGGCTTATGTAAAGTTCATATTTTCCTGTTTAGACAGAGAGTTTGAGAACCAATCAACTGAGTAATAGAAAAGGTAATAGACTGCGTGGACGCTGACAACAGAGGGTGGCATCCATCTAGCCAGAATATAAACTATGTCATTAATATGTCAAACCAGTGTGTTTTACTAAATACTGTTGGCTCAGGGATCATTTGTAATTCAGCACCAGCTTACTTTGGACTTTATATTTATCATGTGTTGGTCAAAAGGCTCTATAGAAAGCCCCGGAAGAGGACTAGCATCCATTTATATTAGCATTTTGTAATTGTTTGGCCAAATCTAAGCCAAAAAACTAAATTGGTTGATCTACCCTTTTGTGCATGACCAGTGATGATCTGTGAACTTTCCACACTGCCCATGGTGTACTCCACCTACGGCCCATAGTGTGATAGGCCTTTGTGAAAATGAATGAACATCACAAAAAATTAGAGCAGATGAAACTTGATGTGAGTGATAAAAGTGTATGTTGATTGCCTTGATCCAACCACATATTTTGTGGTATGGATATGACTTTGCACAGTGGGCAATAAGATGATATTAGGAGTAGTTCTCAATGATGATGAGATAGCATTGCTTATAGGTGTGACATCACTGTGGGAATAGGTCAGCAGAGCTTTCCCAGATACTATGTCAACCTAATCCTTCTGTCCTTGGGTTTTGATTTAGCTTCTATTTGAGGAAGAATTTAATTGTGTGTCCAATCCCCAAACGCCCACATTTTATTCCTGTCTTATCTATCCAGTCTCTGTGCTCCTTTAATGATCCAATAAAATCATCAATAAATGTATCAAGGCTATAATCTCATATTTCTTACATCGATCACATGTCTTAAAACTCAACTGATTAGAAAGTGGTGTGTTGGGGGTGGTTTGAAAGCTGCCACACCTTTTGGATGATTGGTGGTATGCTTTTTGCTTTATTACCGAGGTCTGTAGGACTAAATGGTCATACAATGAGGTTTTGTCCTTGAATGTTTGACCTAACACTGAACCATTCAATGTAAAGGATAAATACATCACTGTTACAGATCAGTATTTAGAGGTATTTATTAAAAACTTTTCACCACCTCAGCAGCAGAACCAACTGACTCTCACGATGCACAATACTCCCAACCTCACTTACTGACAGTGGTTTTTCATAATATTTAATCTTGATAAAATAACTAGTCACCCATGTCATTAATACTGGGGAAGTGGGGACTTGTAAATGACCTCATACGATCTTTCATCATCCTCAGTCTATGTATATGTACTGTCTATACGCACTAGTAACTTCTTCATCACTGTGTACGTAGGTCCTTAAAACTCGAAATATTATTTTCACAGCCACGTGTCCCACTTTGCTGTTTTCTCACAAAGAAAGTGACAAGTCCAATGACGTGTATGTCATAATTCATGAAGGGCACTCATTAATCATGTATACCTCATTTTAAGGGGTTAAAGGGTTGACTCTGTATTTTTCATGATTTACAAAGTTTTGTGACTAAAAAGAAACCATTGACTTAATAGGATGGAGATTTGCCTATATTAATAGATGACTTATTCACTTTCAGAGGAGTTGAATTTCCTGACCTGATTAGTATGTGACAAATTGCTCAGTGCCTTATCAACCCAAACATGACTTTGCAATAATATTAAAGCATGCTCCGAAGAGGCTTGTTTACTATGGGATTATACGATTCCAAGTTTCCCAGACTCTTTTTATCTTTGCAGATTAGACAGACATTTGCTGAATATATGTGGAAATGAAGTTACTCACTCACCTTTCAGACCTGCACTTCAGTACATGGACGTGACATATTGATCAGTGAGTTTGGTCCTTATTACCGCCTCATGCCGCTCGTGCTGATCCCAGTGTCGGAATGACTCACTGTTGACAGTTGTACTATATACTATTATCTTCCAAATCCCAGGACTTGAGTCAAAGCTTACTGTAGGTACTTCTTTGGGAAAGGCTTCATACATTTCTTTCTGCATTATTAGACTTTGTTCCATCATCACACAATTTCAAGTCTATCTTTTTACCAGGCTTATTTCACTTCATGCTTGCACATTTATACTGTATTGGTCACTTGGTTTCTAAAAAGAATTGTATGTATAGCTGGATATAAGCCACAGAACAATAGTTGCAATGCATGTTTGGCCAGGGCACTCACAAGCCTGTCCTTACTAGATGCTAAACTAAAAGCTCTTACTAAAACGTTTTGCAGGCACATAACTCCTACAAACCCTTATTAGCTTGTTGCTCTGTGGCCCTGTTCCTCCCAGTGTCACAGCTCTTTTAACTAACACATGAATTGGTTTAATTAAAGCCCAGTTGCTTTTATGAGCGTTTTTGTTTGGCATTAAATCCACATTAGTCGAGCGCCACCACTGTTTTTATAATACATTTTGCATCAACCAAAAAGTCATTAGTGGTATTTGGTGCTAATACAGTGTCCGGCCCTTTGCTGTTTAATCAGCCTGATGGAGCTTTCATTCTGATAAACAGAGATTGTTATTGCATTGGGATTATCACACGGCCAGACAAAGAAATCCAGACAGAAAATTCAATAGATGATCAAGCTAAACTGATTGCCAGTGGTGATGGTGTCCATTCAGAATCAATGGCGCCGTGTGGGTCTCTCAGTGGGACTTACTTTGATGTTCACTTGCTCGGGCAGGTACAGATGCTTATAAAAGTGCAATAATTTCAATGAGATTTTCTTTTTCTTCAAAGGCACGACACAGAGGCACTAATTAACCCCAGTCCAGCTCTCACATGCCCACACTCTTTGTGTTTTAGACCTCAGGCAATTCCTGCTTTTTCTATCACACCATCAACATGATTTCCAAAACTAAATGGATTCCATTTTAGCCCTTAATGCTTATGTATTGTGTGAGTCAAGTAGGTTTTATGGCCATCACTCTGCACAGGACCCTGCTGATCCAATTAAAGTGCCTCCAAAATGGCTGCAGTGTTTCACTGCTTTAGGAGGCTCACAAAATATCCAGCACAGCAATGTGTAAAACATGATGCTCACAGAACAAAGATCAAAGTGTCTTTTGCAGCAAAGAATTATGTTCTCCTTAAAACCCACAACAAAACTAAATCTGAAGGAAACCTGTTTTTGCAACAAAGTTACCCATGATGCCGCAGCATAGTGAGCCCAATAAACTTTGGGCCAGATTTGTTAGCTTTGTGGTGCCAGACCTCATGCGTAAACTATGATAACTGAAACCACTTCCACTGGTTTTCAGTTTGTTTTCATACATGTTAACACATACGCTCACTCACAGCTGTTTCTTCTTTAGTTTCTAACAAAATAATCATGTCAGCTACAACCTCTTTTTGGTTTAATATTATTCGTCTAACTTTTAAGAATTTGACTGGCCTTGTGTGCTTTCATCTGCCATCCTCCATCATAAAAAGTCTGCTGGGGCCTAGAAAAAAGGACTGTTTCAAATTCCAAACATATGCTTGTGTGTGCAATATTCATGGTATCTTTGGCCTCCACTGCCGCAGAATTATTCTGGACATAAGGTCGGCGCCTCACAAATAGCTTGTTACTGTCGCAGGTCAGTAATAATTCCATGAATAATGAAATAAAATTGGTAATTTGTTTTGAACACTGTGCAGGAAGGCTGCCAGACTGTGGTGATGTATGCAGCTATTAAATACTTAAAACAAAGCTCATGCATCAAATGCTGCACACTCAGATAAGATGGATGCTATGATAATTTCATGCTTCATGATTGAAAGTGGCTGACCATAACAATGATGGAGATGACAGGTGAGTGACCTGTGATAAACATAGTGTTGACCTGTGCAGTATAAATTCACGAAGGTCAAATGGAGTAGTGCAGAGTTGTATACATGTGTTAAAAGGTCATCCAATCATTTTTCTAACTGCAAAACATACAGTCAGATCTGAGTCTTTATGGATGACATTCAGGAATGCACCGGGACTGTAATTAAGAGAAGGCAGGAGGCTTTAGGGCTCACGCTGAATTTATGTGGGCTCTCGTAAAAGCATATAATGAAATATTGCCAGAAAAACTGTATGTGCATACCAGAATAATCCGTTTACCACTAAAAATCTTGTCTGGCTATCATAGGAGGCCATTAATTAGAACTATTATTAGAAAAATCAATATGCAATTTACAGGAATGTTACTCAATCAAACTATGCAGGCTTGAGCTACACTCAAACTCTTCTCACAAGATAAGTCTATTGTGATTAATGTTAGCTGCTATTGGCGATAATGTCAATGATGATAATCACCAATTACCATCTCTGACTCATTTTATATTACGCAAATATATTTCTGATATGCAACTCTGGTGCAAGGAGGGGCTTTCTGTCACTATAACTAAAATTTTTTAAATGATCATTTGAGTAGTGTCTTCTCTTTTACCGGACCACAATGACATGTTTCTAGCAAATTTCCGTGATCCAAATTAAGTTTTACAGGACAGAATGAACATGCAAATTCCAATAATTCCTACCTGTAGAGATTAGACTTTTCCTTTTGAAATAGCCCCGACAGTACAGTGCATAATACAGAACTCACTCTACAGCCAAGCTCACATTTCAAAGCATTATCTGCAGACAGAAATTCAGTGGGCAGTCAGTCGACTGTTGTGTTGGGCTCAGAGACTATATAATTCTAGGAGAGGAAATGCATCCTCGTTCAATGGCTGTCCTTGGAGCCCAGAGAATCACTATAATCTCTGCGTTTTCATCCTGTTTAGGGAGATGGGATCAGTGGACAAAGAGAGCGGCTGAAAGAGGTTGATCGAGAGGTTTGAGCTCCATTTTTGGATTTCCTGTTAGTGGATCTGTAATGACAAGCCGACAGTGATAACAAACACTGTATTTGTATTGCTGTTTTTATACAGTATTGTGGGAATGACCTTGAAAGGTTTGAAGACATTCTGTAAGGTAAATCATCATCAAATATATGCCTTTTATTTTCATAATGCAGTTCAGTTTACATAATGCAAACTGAGCATTCAGAATAAACCTTGTTTGAGGGACAGATTCATTTCATCATCTGTTGTACGCTGCTCATACCTTTGTGTCTATTCATGCTAATCACAGAGAGGCTTGAGATCAGGTTTATAAAGCTAATCCAGGTGAAGATAGTTACAAACCAGCAGCTTATGTCATAATGTTAAGCTACTGCTCATTTCCTGGATATAGTTGGTAATCCAGAGCCACTCAAATATTCATTTCTTGCTCACTTTGCATTTTTGATGCACTACAAATAAACACTTAAAACCTTCTTTACTTTACTGCATTTTCTTGCCTAAAACAGCACTGTATATATTTGAGAGATATCAGTCTAGGTTAAGGATGGTGACAAATCCTGAAGACAGATAAGCATAGGTAACGCTTTGAGATTGTGGTCTTTGAAGAGTATAGGTCCAAGAGTTGGCGAAGCATCAGTTTTTGGTTGGTTGGCTTTGGTCGATGTACTGATTGATCTCCAGGTGACAGCCGGTGTCGGGGGCTTTTGGCCGGACTGTCACTCCCCACTTTTCCACTCATCTCCGCTCGGGCGCACTTTGCCCCTCTCTCTCTTTCTACCCTGCTGTGTTGTAAGCCCCTGCTGGTGCCAGCTAATATCCCACCTCCCCCATTGTCCCGGTTGATGCTAGAATGTATGGACCGGAGGGAAAGTCTGCGGCAATTGGCTGTCACACACTGATGTCTTTTCAGCATACTGCACTCAATATGTTTACTAATTATATCGGCGAAAACAGCGTGTGGAATGGAATCACGTCGGTGTTCGTCCGCGTCCGCGTCCGCAGATCCTAGCTGTGAACGCAAAAACTCAAAAACAAATTGCCGGATCATTTTCAACATTTGCACACAGGTGCATACCATAAAGACGCAGAACTGTATCGATTTGGGTACTTCTTCGATGAATATTAATTAAGTAATTAATTAATAATGGGCCAAAACTGTGAACGCAA
>JAVQKC010085477.1:0-11256 GCA_036025475.1 Philypnodon macrostomus | reverse complement strand
TCTCACAAACCTTTCTAACCAGAACTGAAGAAGTCTGCTGGACTGGCAGATGAAAGCTTTTCAACAATCAAAACCTTGTCCAGATGCCCTTTTTCAACTTTCAGAATGACCTCTACCTGAATGAATGACAACCTTCACCGTCGTCTACACTTAACATCACTTAATCAAGAAAATAAAATTGACCAAGATGAACACCGTTATTCTGAGAGCATCATTTTCTTATAGCAGTCTGGTGGTGACTATAAGAAAGAAACACTCCTGCAGATTGTAGTCACTTATACTATATATTAATTGATTCTTTATTTAGACAGGGAAGCCCGTTTGACAGTTAGCTCTCATTTTCCTGAGTGCCCTGTTACAAGATAAACATAGTCATTACATTTAAAATACAATCAAATAAAACATGTGTAAGTTAAATAAAGGTAGTTTAAAGTAAATCCTTGAATGTCTCCATTGGAACGATTCTGTCTAATTTGAGTGTATTCTGAAGCTTATTCCATTTGTCAGGGGCATAAAAACAGAAGGTGGTCTTTTCTAACTCTAAAGTTGTACGTGGCACGGATGATAAGGTCTGATATGCATGTGCGAGTGTGCTATACAGTTTAAAAGAGAACATTAATACAAAGGAAGTTTTCTACATAGAACCTTAAACATGAACAATGAGTGAGAAATTGATCATATATACGAGTTATACAGAGTCAAGGGGCTTCAGAGTGGTAGGAGAAGCATGCATAATATCTCCAGAACCAAAAACAGATATGATTAGTGACTGGACAATAGTCTTGCTGATGAGAGGGGCAAAACAAGACCTGTTCCTATACATGAAACCAACTTTACGTCTCAGCTTTTTGATTGGGAGTTCCACATGAGTTTGAAAAGTTTGGAATCTAGCCAGATACTCAGCTATTTAACCTTTTCAATTTGCTCCCCTTGTAGAGTCTGAATACTGGAATCACATTTGAATCACAGGATCTTGGGAACATCAACCATTTAGTTCTACTAGAGCTTAAGAATGTGGATCAGGCAGTGGTCGAAGGCCGGAGATCCCTTCTTAGACTGCTGCCTCCGTGACCCGGTTTTGGACAAGCGGAAGAAAATGGATGGATGGAGTTTAAGACAGGTTCATGGATAATAAGATATGATAGCATTCTTGTAAGACATGTTCAAGTAGGTAATTGCACATGTATGTAGAAATAACTGGGCATTTGCTTTGGTGTGGCTTGTCCTGTTTATTAAAGCTAGAATTGCGACTCCAGCATATCAAATGCACCCAGTTAAATTCATAACTAATTTGTCACATGGTTAGCCACAAAATCTGACATTAATCCTTTAACCACTTGTCGCTGTCCACCGTGATTAGTGTCTTCCTCGTGTTTTTAACTCTCTTGGTTGAACTTCTTAGCTTCTGGTGGCGTGACAGAACCACCGATAATGTCCGGTTTTCCTCAACAGTTCCTGTGTCCAATATGCCTCTGCTTTGAAGTCCAGTCAAGGGATCAAACTCAACATTTTGAGCAGCTAATCCCAGTATTAGTAATTTTCTCCCCACCCAAAGGTGCAATATGCTCATAATTCTTTACCATAGAGAGGTTTAATTATCCCTATTACTGGTCTCGTCTTAATGTACCATACCAGTATTTTAGTACCACTAGTGAGCTATGGACTATATACACTGTTATCAGCGACGCCATTAGCATACCTTTGAATGGAATGAAATATAGCATTTATTTTTAAGTAACTCCACGGTCACGGTTTTATAAGAAGAGGAGATTAATTAAATTTGCTGTCCGTGAAGTTTTGAGGAACATTATGCAAATATGATTTTTAATTATTGCCCATTTCCGAGTGTCATCAAAGTGCTTGTCTGAACGGCAAGAGAATGGCTTCGTCCACTGTGATTTCTCTGCCCCTCATTTTCTCCAATTAAATGAGAAAGCTTAAAAAAAAATAAAAATAAACTCAATTATTTCCAGTGATGGGAATCTTAAGAAAGTTAGGGCTATTGAGACAAAAAATTAGTTTGACTGAGTTCACGACGCATTTCCATGTTTTTCAGATCAAACCGTTTATTTACACGGTAGAACATGTCTGGCAATTGAATAACTTTTACTTTGAATGCTATTACAAATTACATACAGAAGGCTATTACATTACAGATTAGTGTTTTCTGATGTTTAGAATGATCATTTCTTGGGGGTATTTTTGGTTGATGTTGATCTCTTTTCGTAAAAAAATAAAATCACTGACAAATGATATAAACCAGGGACCAGACCCCACTTTTTATGCTCCTTTTGGTGTTCACTAGATACAACACTTTCAATAAACACAACAGTTTACAGACAATGGTTAAAAATTGAAAAAAATATTCACTAAATGTTCTTGTTGATTACTGAATGGCAACAGTAACTCGAGGAAATAATTAGAATCAATGTCTGCAGTCTATCTTTGAACAACATGTTGAGCCTTGAAGTAGATGCATTCGGGAGCAGAAGACCACATCAAGTCCCACTTTATAAGCTGTGGTCAATGACAGCTTTGTTGTGTCAACCAACTGTTCAACTGTGTCAAATTAGTAATATTCATTATTGTTATTATCGGCCCCAATTTGGTCTTCACTTCCATTTGTCATAATGAGAGCTAAATAAATATTCATTTCTATATGTGTCTGGGTTCACTGCAACCAGTACAAATTCCGCCGCCTACATTTGCATTCATTGATTAAAACACTGGCTTAACACAACCTTGCTTTGATTCATTTTTAACCATCCTCTCCAGATGAACTGAAGCTACTGAGCCCTGAAATTATGCAGTTCAAAGGGCACTGATGGTGTGGTGGTACATTTTAGAAAATCAAATATTGGCTACCATTTTAGTGTAGGGTGATTACACATCTGGAAAAGAAGGAACATTTCAATTTAAGAGCGCTAATGACTAAATCCCTGATCAAATATTGATTGCGTAGCTCGGTGGGGATGGGAAAAAATCTGCTGAAAATGCTGAATTAATACTTGGTAAAACATGCACAAATTGAACTTCTATTATGCAGTTTTCTATTCTTTGTCACGCACTTTTGCCGTTAGGGGTCACAGGTAACTGGAGCCGATCTCAGCATCTACGGGCCTTCTGAGACGGACACAGACAGACAACCAAGATGCAGTCTGTAAGTTTCTTAAATAAAAAGAAAATGCTTCAGCTGACCCTGTTCTATGGCAATACGTCATAAGTATTATTTTTTACTTTACCTCTGTCTTCTCCAGCAACATCAGATCAGACTTTGTGGGATACCACTTTGAGCAGTCGAGCTTTACTTTTGTCCCTCCTCTGGCCTCTACAGACAGACAATCTATACTTTATATAGATATAGAGCACGGTCAATTTTATGCATTTGTATTATTTATTTTTCGGAAACTTACAGGCCGCAACTTTAGTGGGCAATTACTGAACAAATGCATGTGTTTAGTTCACGGGAATAAGTGCCTGGAGAGAACCTATAGCAGCACAGAGAGGACATGAATAACTTCTAATGACTCCATTGAGTGAGTCGAATCTCTTGTCAGGTTGCCTTGTAAAGAAGTTAATTTGTAACTTTTCCTTCATTGCGTATTAGCGGGTTTTTGCCCCCGAAAGCACGGAACGCTGGATGCGACGTCTGTGCAGAGGAGGACTTGCAGCTATAGCAGCATGAGTAATGGCACCAGGATTTGGAACTGCCTGCTGGGAATGAGGCGCTAAGTGCAAGAAACCGTCCTTTGTCAAACTTATAGGTGAGCTTTAACCAACATGGAGGATGAGCGGAGACATCATCTTAGACAGAATTCAAATGTAAAAGTGAGTTGCTTTTACAGGTCATGATGGAGGTTATGGATTGATTATCTATGTTAAAAGCAGCCGAACCTGATGAGCAATATAAAGGACATCATCAATTTGGTTGCTGTATATTCCTGAAATCTGTATAGAATATATAACGATTTGTTAACAGTTGTCATATCTACGAAGGGCACAGTATATACATTAGCTACCACATGATGCACTGGTCTTATGTCATGTATTTGGTTAATTCTGCAACATTGATTTCGACTCTGAACACTGCACTATGGATATGTAACTTAACTATGCACGCCTTGCACAGCTGGACAGACAAGCTTATATAGCTAGACAAGAATAGGATCAAGTTGCAGCATTATATCTCCCAATACATTTGAAACTGCTACTAAAAACATCTTATTTCTTCATCTGTTCTGCTCGAAGACCACAGTCTGGTAAACAAGAGGTCAGCATTGGGTCAGTTCCTTAGTGAATTAATGACTCTGAAGCGAAGTGAAAAGCCTCGATGTTTTTTGGTCTTTGTGTGTGGTTGAAATGTTAGGTCAATGTGTCAGTCAAAAACAAAGGTCGTCGGCAAACTAATAAGACAATGAGGCTTAGTTATGGCCTTTGAAAACCTTTGGCAACTCTCTCGCTGCACTTCAGCCATTGTCCACAGTGGCCTAGCTGAAAGCACCAATCCAATTTCAATGTGAAAAAAAACAGGCTTATATCCCAACTGAGTTCTGAATCGCAAGAAATAAATTGCTGCTGGTACAAATTATTAATGCCAGTTTATGAAATATCTTTACCCAAAAGGCCTGGCTGCCCACCACTCATGTTGTGTGAGCTAAAGATATAAGTGCACACAGCTGATAAATAAGTAAACACAAACTCAAGCTTTTTGATATTGTTGGGACCAGCTTCAAACAAGGTGAAAAGATCTAGACTTCCTGACTTCAAAAGTGCATTTAACATCCTGAGCCGGACATTTGAAGCATAAAAAATATATCGGGTAATTGTATTATTGAAGAAAGAATGGCATACAATCTCTCTCTGTGAGTCTGCATGCCCTCCCTGTGTAAGTCAGTAAGTTATCTCCAGGTACTCTCCCACTGTCCAAAGACATGCATGTATAGGTGAATTACCCAAAGTAAATTAATGTGTTTAGCGGAGTCTCAGCGGACAAACCCTTTATCCAAGGTGTAACCCGCCTAAGGCACGTAGTTGCTGGACTATGCTGCAGCAAAAGAAATCCATCCATCCATTTTCTTCCGCTTGTCCGAAACCGGGTCGCGGAGGCAGCAGTCTAAGCAGGGAACTCTCGCCTTCAACCACCGCCTGATCCACATTGCACAATGGTACCTCCTGTGGGTGGTGGGTCCACGGGGTCATTAATTAGTAATTTTAATCTACTTCTGTAGTCACAGCTGCCCTGAGACAGACTGTGCCTATGACCTCTCATCGACCAAACATTCACACTAACTAATTAAACAATAATACAAAGGTAAGGTTGGTGAAGTGTCTTGCCCAAGAAACACTACAGCAGTAGGAATTGGGTGGGGGTTATTTTGCCTTTTTCTTACAGTATGTTTTATCATCTATAGGTACAAGGAAACACCGAAAAGAGAACAAGGACTCTAATAAGCTGAATGTCACCTTTGTTAACCAAATGCACTGAACTGTGGTGCCCTATGCGAGGTGTAATGTGTTCCTCACCGCTATAGAGGCGAAGGGTGGTCAAAAGGGCAGCCACAGTAAATAACTAATGCCAAAAGTCTCTGCTATGGCTTTGCACTTATTCTTATGTGCTTCTTCTGCTTCCAATAAAAGTGGTCTCCGGGGTGTGATCTTTTTATTCTCAGTAGACTGTGTCAGCGATCGTAATGTGATTGGTGTGATATGTGCGTGTGTGGGCACTAATGTATTCTGTGATATTATACAGCAGCAAAGGAGACTGGCAAAGCAATAGGACTGATGCATATAGGGCTTTTGTATACTCTAGTAATCAGCAGACAGGGATTTGTATTGTACTCTGGTAACATAGGGTATAAAGCACTGAAAGAGGGAAAATAATCATATCAAAGGGGTATTGAAGTCATTCTAGGAACATTAATGGAGGAACAATTTTGCACTTTGTGTTTGACCTCAATCTGTGGGTTGGAGTTGTCTAAAGGGGGTCCCGCTGTGTTACTGTGGGTTCTCTCCAGCTTCCTCCAAACCCTATTCAATGATTGTGATGTTGTATGTCTGTGTATGTCTCTGTGTCAGCCCTGCAAATAACTGGCCAATGTCTAAGGCGTACCCTGCCATTGCATTATAGTTTGGTGCTCTAGAGATTACATGCCTCATTCCCACTGAAGGCATTGCCATTCACACCGAGTGTAGTCCGTGTCCTGTACGTGTCCAGGCAAATCCCCTCTCGCTGGTGCACATGGAGCACGGAGCTGCACACAGTAGTCTAGAGTCCGGAAAAAATAGAATCCTGGTCTATTTCATCCAGAACGCCAGATCCGGGCACGAACAGCACCACAGCTGGTCTGCGGCGCCAGGTCTGTATCCGTTCTGCAGTCACTGTGAATTAGCCATTATTTTTGACACAAGCAGCATGAATTAAAACGTCAGTAATCCTGATATTATAATTAGGGATTCTATATAGAAACACTGGGGAAGAATGTTCAATTGTAGGCTACTAATCATGAAGCAGATTCTAAGCAACTATGTATAACGTGCAAAGATCAGCAGATGTGAAAGTGACGAGACACTTACAGATGAACATTTCTAAAGTGACAACTGTAACAGGGCACTGAAACATCTGATCTGATTGTCTGGAAATACCCCTTAAACCCATCTATAGAAATATTATTATAGAGTATTTCAACTGGTCTACTGTAAATGGCTGTTTTCAAGACATAGATAAATAGAGGCAGTTCATGATGAATGCAATGGAGTGACAGCCTTGTATATACAGAGTGTAGTAAAGGCTGGTGACAGGCTGTAACATATTGAAGCATGCATCGCAATAAATGGCTAGACAGTGCGTCATCTGTGATTTAATTTTGGAAATGTAATATTATGTAAGTTTGCCATAACAAAAACAATTTTCTTTTTTGTCAGGGGTCAGTAGATTGATTTATTGATACAGTCCTTGGTAAATAATAATAATATAATGGATTGTTCTGCAGCAATCTCGAAAATAAAGTGGGCCGTCAAAAGCAACCAAGCCAACTTAGCTTGGAGTCCTTGTAGGAGGAATTCCTATAAGTTCAACATGCAAATAATAACAACAATGAATCATTTTCAAAAAGGAAAACATGTGCCAGACCGTGGGTTTAGCTCGGTCGGAGTGTACGGGTCATAATCAGATCGTATAATGCTTGTCCAGGCATTGTAAGTTCGACTCTAGCTCATGACAGTTTGCTGAATGTCAATCCCCACTCTTCATTTCTTGTCACCATACTGTTCTGTGAAAAAATGCCCCCCCCCAAAAAAAAAATATATATATATAAAGAAGGATGTTTTTACCTTAACTAAGTGAAACTAAACACTGTTGCAGAGCATGCTCCACTGAGAACAACTAATAAAACAACGCTGTGTCTCATTATTATTTTGATGTGAGCCGTGTGCAGGTGTTCCACACAGAAATGGCTCATAAAACCACAGTGATTTTTGATTAAACTACCGGGCTCATTGGCAATTCGGTTTAGCTAGGTCTGTTATTTATAGTTCTTTGTCACCTGTGAGTTTTAATGGATGGCTTTAGAAATTGGACAAAAACATACAAAAAGAATGTATTGTTTTTTGGTGACTTGTGAAATGGAGCTGTTTAGTAACCCACAAACAAGTAGGTCCAAGACACAATTCCTGAACTCGTCAAGGCATTTCTGTGTGGAGTTTGCATGTTGTCCCCTTTACTAGGATTTTCCTTCATCAACCTCAAAGACATGAATCAATACGCTAATGATTAAAGCTCATGGCTCAAGATCAGAAGAAGAGAACCCGAATGCTCATGCTTCTGACAGGTTGCTCCAGAGATATGCAAAATGCAAAAAAAAAAAAAACACCTATAGGCTAAGGCCATCTAGGTATTTGTAACTTCGTAAAAGAGAAGACTTGCAGTGAATTCCAAAGAAAAAGTAAGGTAGAATCCTCTAAGACAGCCCAGTTTGTCTTCCTGAACCACTGAGTCTACATAAAGGTCAGCTCTGGCCCGAGATTGCACTGAGAAATGGATTTGTACACTCCTCAGACTTCCTCTTTGTTTACAAAATGTCAAAATAATTACACAGGAAGTGATACATAGCATAACAAGCCAATTGTTTTAATCTGTGTGTAAGTATGTAAATAATGTCTATGTACCTATTTTAAGTGCCCCCCTCTATTTCAATAGTTTCTATGGTTGTTTTTTTTTATTTATGGTAATGGATAAAAACAAAACGGGCATAGGTATGGTCGCCTATGTTCTGAGATAGTCTAACTCTGAACAAATAACCGAATAATGGTGTAATTCACGTGGCTGCAAACAGAGCTCGTCTGAAACTGTTTAATTAATTTTGTACAACAAGCAGATTATCAGAAGCCCTTGTTTCCATTGTAATTGCGTGTCAACAATATATACCCGGTTGAATAAATGAATGTGGAAATTAATTTTGATGGAATTAATATAAAGGGTAGTTTATGAGTCCTTAATGATTCATTTATTTGTGTATTTATTATATAAGTATACAAAAAAGTAGGATTTCTAGTTGGCAGATCATTTTCTGCCTCATTTATAGATAGAGATGGATAGAGGTCTGGTAGATTTATTTTATTTTGTGTGATGGGTTTCAGTAAATGGGTCTTAGGTGGTCTCAAGTTATGAATATGAGAACGAAAAAAACATTGTACATTTCAGCTCACTCATGCACTTATGTTCCCATCCTTAAAATGTATTTCATTAGCAATGTAGTTCTTTTTGTCACAACATTACTCACTTGACAAGCTCTGGCCTTCTAACAGAGAGCAATTAGCACACGTTATAGGTTTAGGCCCTCAACTGCCAGCACCACTCTCTTGTTCGCTCCTGTTGAAAAGAAACCATTAAATAATTTCTCAGCGTCCGCCATAAGTCCACTAATGACCAGACCCCTCACAGCGTGACCTCAACAGCTCCACAGAAAGTATGTACTGACTCTTGACAACCAGTCTTTAATTCTATTCTGAGGTGGTCTGCAGTCACAACTCAAACCAATTTACCTCATTTGAGTTTGCTATATATGCTGATATTTCTTTTAAAACAGGAAGTTTCTCAGAACAGCATAAATGTGTTCCTGCAATCTTGTTTTCTCCCTAACCAACAACAATGCAATTCAGACTACATAGAAACTTAAAATCCATTTGATAGAAAAATAAAGTTTGTGTAGAAAGATCATTTTTTGAAAAAGAGTTATTTTACTTATTGGAACAAAAAGACTTATAATAATACTCTACTGTCAGGTTAGTATGAATCTTGTCTCAAAATGCCTCCAGAAAGGATTAAATGAAGAAGTGGGTTGGCATTTTTAACAAGTACCTGTTCTCGTGACAGATAAGCGCATCTATCAGAATGTTTCCTATGGCCAGTAGTACAGGGGGAAACTGGGTTAAGCCTTTGGTAGAAAATAAGTCCGTTTATTTGTTTATTTATTGAGGAAAAATTAAATTGCTTTCTTTGTGTGGTATTAGTATTAATAGTAGACATTCAATTGCTTGTGTTTTTTTTCTTCCGCTTTTGGTCAAGTAATATGTTATACTTATATAGTATAGAGTAATTCTACTAATACAAGATTATTATTATTATTTTGAGGCATGACTACCCTGTATTAACATATGCTCTTAAAAGGTGACCTTGAGAGTCTTGAAAGGTGGACATTTTATATATCTATATCTATCTATATATATATATATATCTGTATATATCTATATACAGATATATATAGATAGCTATATCTATATATCTATATCTATATATATATATAGATATATAGATAGATATATATATATATTATTTAACCTTTATTTCACCAGGCAAAACATTAAGAACAATTTCTTATTTACAATGTTGGCTGAAAGTTCTAGAAAACACTTAAAGGGAAAAGGGAAGAGGACAACGAACCTGAACCTGTGTTAAACACATACAAGAAGCGATAAAGTATTGTTCATTCAGTGAATGTACAATAAAATGTATCATTAGACTGAAACTAATACATGTATTAGTATGCAACCAGAGGGTAGCCGGATCGCTGCACAGCTGTGGCTAAACCAGCTTACCACCACTGGGTGTGACTGAGGAGTGAATGAATAATATCATTGTAAAGTCTTGAGAAAAGTGCTATATAAAAGTGATGCATTATTAGTATGATTATATGATTAAGATTATTATTTTATTGCAAATACTTCAAACTCTGTTTATAAGGACTATATATAATTCTGCCTTAAATTTAAATAAACCACAACTAAACTATGGCCTAACCTAGTACAAAACCTGTATTTTTTTTCTTTTGATGGTATGCAATGAATGTTCTGTGGTCTACACAAAAACGACAAGAACAAGTCTTCTTATAAAACACAAAGACACTGTCAGCATACAGGGGTATGTATTAAGTTTGATTGGACATGACATTAACTGTGACAGAACCAAAACAATGCTGACAGAGGAGCTGAATGTGCTCTTTCCACTGATTCTATAACTCAACATGAAACTGCAGGAAATAGATTTTTACCTTTTTATGTGTCTCCCCCTTGTAACTCTTTATTGTGTTTTATTTCAGTTAAAGGCTATTCTACTATAATTAGTTTGCAGAGATTACATATGCCACAGTTACTAGAGTTTGATTTATTTATTGGGCTGTGGCATACATGTATACAGTTTTGCTTTTACAACGAATCATTCAAATGTAGGAAATAACACGTATGGCTAATCTTATTTTCCTGGTTGCTTCTTGGTCAGATCCACTGTAGCCTTTTGAACACGCCTATCTTGACATGTTTGATTGATAGATTTAAAACCTGTCTCTTAAAGGCGACGTTTTTTTTCCAAGAATCGTTTATTCCCTTTATTTACTTGTGTGGGCAGTGACAGGTGAATGACAGCTTATTTCCTTCTCAGTCCACAGTGACCAGCAGCTCTACCTCAACACATGGTCAAAAGCCTGAAGAGTCAATCCTTACTATTGTTGGCTGTTTGCAGAGTTATTTAGACCTATTAGCATTACTTGGTATTTTGACAATGTTTGACAAAGTTCGACCGGTAAATCAAGAGCTGCTTCTTTTGGCTCAGCTCCTTCTCCACCACAATGGTCCGGTACACCGACCACATCACCACAACGGTCCGGTACACCGACCACATCACCACAACGGTCCAGTACACCGACAACATCACAACAACAGTCCAGTACACCGACCACATCACCACAACGGTCCGGTACACCGACC
>JAVQKC010085471.1:0-19164 GCA_036025475.1 Philypnodon macrostomus | reverse complement strand
GCAACAGTTGAAAAAGATCCAGCAAAGACTTTTTGAGTTATTGCGTTCACAGTTTTGGCCCGTTATTAATTAATTACTTAATTAATATTCATCGAAGAAGTACCCAAATCGATACCGTTCGGCGTCTTTATGGTATGTACCTGTGTGCAAATGTTGAAACTGATCCGGAAATTAGTTTTTGAGTTATCGCATTCAAAGCTAGGATCTGCGGACGCGCACCGACGTGTTTCCATAATATCGGCGACATGCTGTTTTCGCCGATATAATTACACACTTCCACAGGACAGGAGCGCTCTGATTGGTAGATACATCTATTAGCTATTCAGAACTAGAATATGTCCGGAATAATGAGAGGGAGCTGATGATTTATTTCAAAATTCAAAAAGTTTATTCACAGCTATTTTTGTTTTTTATGTCAACGTTTTAAAAGACCAAACCGCTGCTTGTTATCGTCACACTTCTTGATCTGTGAACGAGTACGAGGCAGTGTGTGCTTTATGTGAGACAGTAAGTTTACTATCTGTGGATGTATCGCTAAACTTTGATGTGCATTTACCATAGCATTTTCGCAATAAAAAGCAAAGACATTCCGTTTGCCGAAAAATTGCGTCGGGTAAACATTTGATACACATTGAGCAGCCCTAGTTTCTAAAATGTCAAGACAGACATCATGGAAGCCATATGCAGTTATGAAAATACATTAAAATAACATTACAAAACTTAATTGCGTTCGTAGCAGATGCAGCCTTAAGTACTGACATTTTTTTCAATCGAGGCAATGCTTGATCTACAAAATAAAAACGTCTCTTCCTCATGTTTGCCACATAAGCCTTGTATCCTTAATGATGTGAGCCGTAAACATTTTTTTTCCCGAGGCACTTTATGATTTAGCAAGACAACCTCAAATACACACCCATGCAGCTATATTTCCCACCAGTGGCTCTTTGAACAGCTCGTGTAGGAAGGGTATCTTGTCAACATATACCGAAGACTACATGAAAATAACATATCACTGGGGTTTAGTGGGACAAATACATATTCAGCGCATGCAAAAATACCACTGTTTTTGTGTTTAAATTGATGTCTAATGTATTTTGAAATGACACTTTTTTTACCGAGGTTTTGACTTATGCGCTTCTTCCCCTTCTCACCCCTTTCACGGTCTCACACTTCCTGATAGATTCTAGTTCCTGATAAATAAACAATGTTTTAGCCAATCAGAGAGCTCCTGTCCTGTGGAAGGGTGTGCATGTCCCATCGCTCTAAAACATAAACCCTTATAGTACAGCTCACAGAGTGTCTCAGGGTCTCATTTTTTCCCAGATGATTTCTGGTACGCTGTGCTATTGACTGTGAAATTATTTTTGCGTCAATAAAAAGTGAGAAAATCTGGTACTCCACTTTGCTGGGTTTTCTTCCTGAAATTGGCAAAAGTATATTATTCTAACATATAGTATTCTCCCATGTTGTCTCATGCCATGCCTGGTACCGTGGTAAAGCTCTCAATCAATCAATCAATCTTTATTTATAAATGCTTTTCATACATTTAAAATGCAACATAGTGCTTTACAGCTTTAAAAATAATACCCCTCCCCTCCATGCACCCCATCACCAACACCATACTCACACACCCCATCACCCTACACACTACATCCAGACAGATACATTAATGTATGAGGAAACACTCTCAGTCTCATATACAATATACCCCAAACTGGGTTCCGGGGTCCCCTAGGGGTCCACAAAAGTCCTGCCCCTAAAGCCTCCAAAGACATAACAGCAAAGAACTTCCAAGTTGCATTTACAGTAGTAATATGTTTGGGGGATTCATCTAGTTGCTGTGACTGACTTTTATTTTTAGGAGGCTGCAGTTTCTGGATTAAATTGAAACACTGACATGACTCGGCCCCACTTAATTAGCTTGAAATCCTAGAGGGGCTGAATTATTCTATAGTGAAATAAACATCAAACCGAGCTGTCTGTCGGCATACATCGCAAAAACAATTATAGCTGGGCTCAAAAATATCTCGATTTTGTGCCCGTCTATAGTATATTTCACCAGAAGGCATGAGCGAAATTGCAAACGGCGTTGAAAATAGAAAAACAACTGAACGCCTCTAATGAAGTCACAACTTTACCCAGAGCTCGTGGACTTGACGGGGCTTAGAAAATCACCCACTAATGTGTTTATAGTAAATATGAAAAGAATGGCTCGGACTGGAAATGCTGTATGATGAAGTGATTGAGCATAAGATGAAAATAATTACTAAAGAACTTCAAAGTTGCATTTACAAAAGCAATATGTTTAGGGGATTCATATAGTTTCTGTGACTGACATTAACCTATTTTTATTCAGTAGTCGACCAAAGTATAAAATGAACAATGAGCAATGGTTACATTTAATATGAACTTTAGTGATTGTTGATGGAGCATGGAGACTTTAGGATTCAACTCTCAGGCTGGACAAAACTAATTATGTTCTCTTCCAGTACATTGACTTCCAAAGTTGCCTGACTCAAAAACAGAACTTTTATCCATGCGCACTTTTATATGCGCACCGACTGAACTAATGACTGACATGGATTAGTAGAGACATATATATTGCATTTTGTTGTAATCTAATCTCATTTTATAGTGAATGGATGAAACAGAGAAGATTTGTCAATATACGTTTGTACCTGATTTTGTTTTGGGGGGTTTGAATGAATGCACTCCCGTCCTTTAACCTCAGCCTCAATAGATAATGGATGTATTGACCAATCAGAGGGCTCCTGTTTTGTGGAAGCGTGTGATTGGTTAAACATTTCCTTCCCTCAACTCTAGAACAAAAACCCTTCTAGATAAGAAACAGAGGACAAGTCTCATTTTCTATCTTAGTCCACTTCTGTTAAACTGTACCATTGACTAAGTCATTATTTTATCTTAAATATAATGTAAAAAGGTGCAGCATTTATGTCTCAACATCAATCCCGTGACAAACCTTATATTCATAGTAGGTGGCATACTGTAGGCTCCGGTCATTGGTGACAGGAAATAGTGGGGAGAAATTAATAAATAAATGCACTAGGGTTTTTTTGTGGTTTAGTTCTACATTCACCTAGAAAAGTTTCAATGTCATTTTCAAAAATTGCAAATCAAGGCCATTTATGAGAAGTATGACTCATAATCTGTGACCTTGACCAAAATCATTTTTCATTGCTTTTTGTTAACTGTGTGGGAAGAGTGTATCTGCAGCGAGTAACAAAATAGTCAGCTGTTAATAGAGAAATGTGGATGTGAGTGTAGTTGGTTTGTCATAATTGACTAAATAGCACCACACCTAACCTCATCATCTTTATACAGCACTGTGGGCGTTAACATATAATATAAGGATTTTATTCAGATTAAGATCACATTTTCAATTTCATGACGATTTTAGTTTTTTTTGTCTTACACGGTAAACTACTGCGACCAGTGTCTTCAGAAAACTACAAATGGCATACATTAATCACTGATCTTCCCAGATTAAGCCGATTCTCATAACTCATAAAACAATTAAATTTTTATCACCATAACACTAACCCTTCTCTATAGATGCCATTTTAAATCTGGACACATCTGAGATTATCTCCAAAACATCTGATGTGTACATTCCTTTTAGTTATATTTGTGTCTTACACAGAAAACTTCAGAACTTCAGAAAACCTTTTTAACTACAAATTCAATGTACATCCATATCACCATATACCATCTTTTATCGCCATATCACACACCTCTACTCAGAAGCGTACAACATTGGTCGCACTGTTTGCTGATTTAAAAGACAGCCTCCCTCCCATCACCATTTGAACACAATCAAAGAACACGAGCACCATTGGGCCATGGTCGCCAACGCCTCAGGCACCGCACCCTGAGAGAGACTGATTATTGTAGTGCTAGTAAAAATCCTTGGTCTGGTTTTCCAAATAAAAGTCCCAAAAGATCATCAATTTCTGAAATACCCAGAATTGGCTCCACCAACCATGTCTTAGATAGACTTAGAGTTGTCTCAGTCCACACAGAGACAAAAAGGTACAATTTCAGAACATCGTTTTAGAACATATCTGTGTCCACATGGGTTCACGCAGCTCCACTGAAACACTGTAGTGTGAATGTCCGGCCTGTTGTTGGAACCGTGACACTGCCGGGAAAACACTGGGCAGTGGGTTATAAGAGAGAGGAGGAGCTACAACGATATTGTTTCAGAAAAGAGGCGTATTGCTCAGAAATACGGAAACGCAGAACCAGTGTTTTGAACTCTTCCCACTCTGGGACCCGGGTTAAAAAATTATCATTTGTGTGCTCCCAAAACGGCAGATCAGTGTGGACAAAACACCTATAAAACTAAATACTTTTGCTGATACGCCTACGCTCGTCTCTGTGTGGACAAGGCCTTAAACACATTGGCTTGAAGCAGGTAAATAGGTCTAGTTTTTGTTAGCGCTACACAATATACTTCACAACTAAATCTTCAAATCTATCTTCAGTTTGATACAGTGAAAAGACTCCGAATGCTGAATCGATATGGAGCGAGTCACATTAAGGTTGCGTGTATTATTCCGTGCACTCGGTAAAAGCTGACACATTGAGCGGTTGTAGAGGAGGCGTCCTTGACACCTGCCTCCAAACACTAACAATGAGCCCAGTACTCTGTCACTACCGCTATTGAGAGTGAAGCGCGTGTGTGCAAGTCCTTGTCCAGAAACTCCATCAAACTGGCCGCATTCATTGAAAATATTATATGGCCATGAAAACACCAAATAATAGGGACAAAAAATAAATGGGCTTATCTTGCACCTGAGAAATATGATTGGTAGCATGGTAACAATATGGTGTGGAAAAGTGTGGTTAAAAAACAGGGACTAAAAAAGTAATTATGGTAAGTCATTTCTATGTAATTGTCAACACTGACCTATGAATTCTAGGTTATTCTGTATTGCAGTGATTCCCAAACTTCTTTCCGTAAAGGTTCTGCCGGGGGGGCCCCAAAGCCTGTCCTTGAAGTTTTTAAAAATAAATTTAGCTTGAAATGAATGAACAATTCGTATGACAATAAATCATTGTTAATCTAACAATGACTAAATTTTGTTTTTTGACAGAAGATTTAGGATTAAAGGGGCCACGGATGATTTTTCAGATATTGAAGGGGGCCGCGGCACTCTTGACTTTGGAAATGCATGCAATATTGTATAACTATTACAATGAGCGGCAGTGGCGCAGTGGGTAGGCAAATCCCCCGTCCCAAGAGCGTTGTGTCCCTGGGCAAGACACTTAACCCTCATTGTCTATGAATGAAAGTGTGGTGTTGGTCGTATTGGCTGTAGGCGCAGAATGGCAGCCACACATCTGTCAGACTCCCCCAGGGCAGCTGTGGCTACACAAGTAATGTGCCACCACTGGGTATGCAAGTGAATGAATGAATGAATGTAATCTGTAAAACGTATTTGGGTGTTGAGAATATATATATAACCGGTATATAAATCCGATGCATTATTACAATCTTATTTTGATTAGAAATTAATTAACCGTAGTTACTATATTATTATATGCTCATCACCACACTATTACCATATTATTAACCATGCTGTAGAGTGTTGAAATGTGACAGTAAATGGTTGTCCCTCTGTATATGTCTCAGTGTCAGCTATGAAACGAACTAGCCATTGTTCAGGGTGTACCACAGCAACCGTATGAATGAGTGAATGAATGCAATACGATCAGATTAGGTAATTCAAGTCAGACATCATTGGTGAATTGGAACATTGGAGCTGAGGATGTGAGTTTTTGATCTGTGCCAATGTCTGGGAAATGGGCTATATGTGCTTCGAAACTGAGAATACAAGTGACCGTCACAAATTTTAACATTGAAGAGAGGTGAGTGAAGCGCCATCAAACTGGCCGCATTCATCAAAATCACACAGTAGAGTGACCATGAAAACACCAAATAATGGAACTTTTGGAAATTTTAGAAGATTTGTGTTGAGACTTTTCATTCAAAGATTTGTCAAGGTCTCTTCAAAACGGGAGAATTTGAACATTTAGAATTTACAAAACCAGAAACTGCCATACTTGACACCCGTCCAGCTTCTAAACACTAACAATATGTCACGCCTGCTATTGGGAGCAAGGTGAGCGTGTGCGAGTCCTTGTCCGGAAGCTCCATCGAACAGGTCGAATTCATCAACATAATACAGTAGTGTGGCCATGAAAACACCACATGATGAAAGGAAATCATCGGGCTTATCTTGCATCAGAGAAGGAGTTTTTTGAAGATTAGCATTGATGATACAATTGAGACTTTTTGTTCAAAGGTGTGCAAATGTCTGACGGCTTTAACAGCGTGGAAACTACTGCATGTGTCTTCAGACCTGAATATTGACAGTAGGGAATATTCAGTTAGGAGTAGCTGGAACAAATTTCAGAATCATTTTTATGACTAGAAATTGGCATTGCATGGAATAAGTATAAACTCAAGAACAATATTCACATAGTCATTGTGTGAGGGAGCTGTAGTCACTGATAAGGTGTATGCTCCCAGTCTCTCCGGAGTTGCATACATTTTTAAACGCCTAACATTTCTATATTTCATTTCACAATACATGTTTATGCATTACATTAAATAATGAATTAGTCATTATTCAGTACTTTTTGTGTTCACTACTAAAGACTTTTTCTTCTTCTTGGTTTCTGGCAGTCTGGGCATGTTCAGTGCATTGCTGCCCCCCTCAGGTCATAGAAAATAAACTAAATTAAACTAGACAGGGCAACTATCCAATATTCTTGGGCACACTCCACAATTTATTTTACTTTTTGGGGAAGCATGTTCTAGTATTTTTCTTAATGAGAAGGTATTATAACCCAGGTGTGCCAAACATGATCTGTCTTTTTTCTGCATTGTAATAACACATGAACTACCGATTCAGAGACCCTCCATGAATTCCCAAGCACATACAACCCACTGGCCAACCCACAGTACTCCAGCCTTAGCCTTGCCAGCTTCACATCAGCCAGTCGTGAAGCACACAGCAATGTAAAGCTGCTCTGTCCTATTGTTGGAACAATACTGTCTCTGGTCTCACCATTCCAGATGTCCTGCCACTGCTGATTTACTTTAACATTAATACGACTGTGACACTTCAATTTCCCAAACTTTAAGCTCTATTCTGTCTCTCCTCAGACTGGCCCTGGCAACACATCTGCAATTTCATTCTCAATAATTCCCACATAAACTACTAAAGACTGGTACATATTTAGTTAGTTATCACATAGACACAATTTTCCCTATTTCACCATTTTCTCTTGTCTTTGAAGTCATTGGCTGGGGCACTCCCATGGAGGCATGCCCATGTGAATCCGCCTGATTGGACTAGACCATGTACCGCAGAGGGAGGGGAAGTTTAGAAATCTTCCATTTAACCTATTATTAAAATTAATACTGTTATGTCACCAAGCACATGACCTGTTACTGCTAAGTCTAGAGATATATTTTTGTACATATGTCTTTTTAACCTTTACATTTTTACCGTGGGAAGTTTGGTACTTAATGAACTTACCTCTAATTGGGAATTAGTGGTGTAGGCTAGACTTTTTAAAGGGATTTTGGTGCGTGCTTCATTGTTACCTGTTGTTGTGGAGGGGTCTATATTCTTTTGGTGATTGTTGAAGAAATGCTGAAGAGCTCTGCGGCCAACTTCAACTCTACCATCTTTATTCAGCACTTGACTCAGACACCACGGCTAACCTCATCTGGTAATATTATTTCCAACTAAAATCTTACACATTGTCATGGTGTATCATACCATTAGACCCATAGTTGCACTCACTCAACACTTATGAAGAGAACTGAATAGAATGTCATTTTCTTCCCGTTTCTTCCACTACTACATATGGTGGTTCCAATTTGTAAACTCATGTTGGGATTTTCAAAAAGGCCCTATATTCTGCTAAATTGACTTTTCTGAGCTTTAAACCACATTCTAATGTTTCTCCCTCAAACTCATCCATCCAAGTTGGAAGAGCTATAGTCCTCTCCAAGACCTGAAAACAGATTTAACTATTGGTGATGTAACAAATGACATCAAACCACTCCTCTTTAGAAAGTGCTCCTGCCTGCTCCTGCACTTTCAACAAACACGCCCAGAGAATCAATGTTGCCACCACCATTTAACAACATGTCCGATTGGAGAAGATGTGTGTTTGGCTGTGAGGGTGTCAAGGCTTTGTTTATATCCCAGGAGAAGTAAAAGTGGTTGGAGTTTATTTTTGGAACCCCTCAAAAACAGAAATGGGTTAGTCCTAAAGTGATATTTAGTGTTTGCAAGAAAATAATTGTGATGACTTTTTTTTTTTTCAATCAAATCAATATCATTGTGGAACATATTCTAACACAGGACCAAACATATGAAAAATAGTTCCTGGTAAATTTTGAAATGATTCTTTGCAGCTGTCAAACTCAGCAGGGGCCCATTGTCAAAACAAACTGTCAACCCGGGAGCTGAGCACAACCTGTTCGAGTCAGATCATAAGTGTTATTTATTAATGCCATTGGAACTCACAGTAAGCCTCATGCTACAGGTTGTCTTGGTAACAGCAACAAGGGTGTTTGTTTTTTGCCATATACTGTACCAATAAAATGAGATCGGAACGATTAGATTTTTAATGAACAGAACAAATGGTTCCCCCCATTGTGGCCAGGACTCCCCTGAAAGAGATTCTGATTCTCACTGGGACTTAAATAAAGGTTCTTTGTTTTCTATTGTACATCTTTGGGGAAACTTCTCATTTTGAAACCATTCAAATATTAATTAAGTGAAATGACTAGATAATTTTATTTTTTAATATTATTATATAGATCTTTTTTTTTTATTTCAATAATATTTTTGAGTGGGAATACATTTAATTACATCTGAATATTCAAAATTAAAAATAATAATCACCAAACAAAATGCGATATGTGTTTAAAACCAGTCAGGTGCTCATCCAGGATCCAGGCATAAGAACATTAGGAAAACCAACCAACCAAAGGGGCCCGGAGCAATTACATTTAAAAATCCTTTTATTTAATGTTAAAGTCGTTTTGACCATGGCTTGGTCATTAATGCCCTGATGAAATTCAGAAATCAAACGTCACAAAACCATGCTAAAAGAGGAGAAAAACATGTAATTCTACAGTTTGAGTCGTTTTGAAAAAGATTTATGCAATAATAAAGTTAGATCTAATCTAAAGACATTAGTTTCCAAACCGATCTGATACATTTTCAAAAGCCATGCAAATGAGTTCAATTACTTGTAAAAGACAATATTGGCAGCAGACTTTGCTCCGACTGATTTAAGGCTCATTTATGCTGGCATTTCGTATGTGTTAGAACTTTTTTGCGAGCCACTTTTGAAATGGCCAAGGCTGAAGATCTACCACTGTGCACAGGGTGGTGGAATTTATGAATAACATTAAAATTAAAATTTGTACATAATAAAAATGGGAAGAAGGAAGAACCTATTTTATTAAACTAAAATAAACCAACATATTGAGAGGATACAAAAAATAGCTGATTATTATGGCTTACTAAAAATCTAAATAAATAAAAAATTGCAGCATCACTGCTTCTTCTCTTCAAACCTCCCCTCATCCATTCTAACAGTAATAGAAAATTGAGTGGCATGAGCGCCATGATAACACTTGAAGGGAGGGGTTTGTGCAAGTGGTTCATGGCCAACAAACTACTGTGAACTACAGCTGACCTGTCTCCTCCTTAATCTTACCCCCCACATGAGCACAGTTCTTCTCCCTCATTCCTCTCATTTGGAAGAACATGACAAATGATGTAAACAAGCCTGGATTAATCCTCAAGTTCAAAACATGAAGTTTAAGCTTAGGCCTTGTCAAGTTGAAGATAGATGAAGTGTTGATGAGGATTTTGAGAGGTGAGAGGAGGTGAGAGGAGCTGAGAGGGTGTTTCAATGTTACTTGGAAACAAAAGTAAGCAGATGAATTGCTGTGGTAGCTGTTTTTTTCCTTTATGTGAACACGTGATTGTACAAACAATGATTGTTAAATGCTAGGAGTTTGTTGTTGAGCACATTGCTTAAGTTTTAGTCTGATAGTGTCCGATTGCGCCCGTTTTGCTTCAGTATTAAGCTGGTTATGCCCTCTCTCTCCCTCGACGTGAGTGCTGGGAAGCCTGGCTCTCATCTGTGTGCAAATGGTTTGTTTTACTTTGCTGCTTAGATGGGCCGAGCCTCATACAGTTGGTACAGGTTATGCTGTGGGCGAGTGTATGTATCAGTGCAGCTGATGTCCAGAGTAGAGGTGGTCACTGCAGAAGTCACAGTTGTCAGTTGTTGATGCAGGGCACATTTCAGCCCCCACTCTGTTCCTCTTTTACACTTGATCCTGTGCAGTAGTTATTGCTTTTGTGTCTGAAGCTCTGACAGTCAAGTGGGCTGAGTTCAGTGTAGCTGGAATTAAAGGGGCCATATTATAATGCAAGGTTTTCCCAGAATAAAATCTGGACACACGTTGACCATAAAGTTCCAACCCAAGATAAAATGTAGGCTTTTGAGCACCATTTAAAATGTTAAAACAGGAGTAATGCAGGTCTAAAGTACTGAATAAGTACATAACTGGAACTATAACAGTAAATTGAGACTAAAATCTAATCTGTGAATTGGGTCAAACATGAGTCCACCTACTCGAGACTTAACTGGATTAAAAGAGCATGAGTTTGAGACCCACTGTTTTAAGTTGTCTTATTTGGGGAGTGGTTTCTGTTCTGGGAAAACCTGTTGATTAAAGGTGCTGGCCCCTTTAAGACATACGCGGCTGTTAGCAACACAGATGCTCACTCCCCCTGCAGTAGATGTAGGTGTTTTTTTTAAATACCTTCTGGTGCGAGAAGGGCATTTTAAGCTCATTAGAAGGTATGTTAGTGAATAGGAAACACAATTATAATAGGCTCATTTTGCATAGTATCCTTTAATAAAACTGTACACAGAACACTTTTACAATATCACATTTGAGGACTTTTAGCACTGTTAGCTGTTGTCTCACAGCAAGAAGCTCCTAGGTTGGAGTTCAGGGCCTTTCTGTGTCCGGAGTTTGCATGTTTCTCTCTGTCTCTGGGTGGGTTTCCTCGGGTACTCTGGTATCATCAACCCATTATGCATATTATGTTGGTCCTCCAGCTAGGTACGTAGGTAGGATACTGGCACAAGATCTAAAGATGGGTCCCCGGGCGCTGCACTGCGGCTGCCCTCTGCTCCTGACATTGGGTCAAACGCAGAGGGCAAATTTCCCTACGGGGACAATAAATATCTAACCGTTGCTGCACATAGTGGCCAGTGAAACAGCTGTTTATGTTTGATAAAGGCAGCCATTTCCGCCCACACGTTCACAGTGGTACTTTACACGGGGCGGTAATTGCTTCTATTTATGAGACACTGACAGTGCAAAAGTGTGGGTTGAAATAGTTAGGGCCAAGAAGCCTGGCTCCCATTGAGATGTGTACCATTGAACCATAAAATGTACATACATTTCACTTCAAATACATGCAGCATAATATGAATCACTATAATTCATGAAAAAGTCACAACAATCTCACAAGAGCAACAACGTTTTCTTGTGTGTGCAGAAAAGTCACACCTTTTAGGCTAATCACGCTTTCATGGTAGGTAAAGCAGTCTATTGACTGACGAGAAGTGACATGGAAATGTATATGAAATGTTACTACTACTACATTACTACTACATTACTACTATTCTACTACTATTACATTTCTATTACTATTCCACTACTATTACTATTACACTACTATTACTGTTCCATTACTATTACACTACTACTATTACTATTCCACTACCACTACCCCTATTACTATTACTACCACTATTACTACCACAATTACTATTACTATTCACTACCAGTACCACAACTCGTCCAATGCATTGATTTACCATTTATTAGTAGAGTCACAAGCTCTGATGTTAGTCTTCCTATATTGAAGATAAACTAAATATATAAAAAATGACTGTATAATGATCATGTAGTTTGGTATATTGTGGCTGGTATAGCACAACTTATAATAGTTATTGTTAAAGTGGTTACCGTGCGTTCTTTTCTAGTCCAAAGAAGCATGCATGTGAAATGATTCTGTCTGTGTATGCCTCTGTGTAAACCCTGGTACTAACTGGCCATTGCACAGAGGGTCTACCCCTCCAAAAGTATACCTAGCTAGCTTTACATTCTTGCAACATGTACCATTTGCTTCATCCTCATTCCAAACCTATTTATTTACTGCTTGCTTACCACAATGGCCCAAGATAAACTACACAACCCTTTCAAACACACACCCCAATGCGTTGTAATCTGTGGCCAAGCTATACCTTCATTTTCGGTGGAATAAGTGAGTGATCCTTATCGAGACCCGGATATGTGCGGTGACACCTGGTCCCAATAAGAGCTCTCCACGCTGCTATCAAATCACATTATGCAAATACGCTGTATACATAGTAAATGGGCGCGCTGGGGCCTGAACAGCTGGTCTGGACGATATAGGTTCAGAGGATGAGAGCGCCTGTCTCTACCTGTTTGTTTTGGTACAGAGCAGAGGCTTGTCTCCAGGTGTTGACGATATAATATTTAGACAGGGGGAATGGAGATGTGGGCATAGCGGCAAAGGATTAGGGGGGTGGAGATGTGGTAGCCATGGTTACGCTATGGAGAAGTTTGGGTAACATTTTATAGATATATACATTCTACAAAAAGAAAGGGTACCCAAAATTGAAAAATACTTTTTCTATGGAGAAATTGGCAAAAAAAAGTGATTGTAGAAATACTTATAGAAATGTTGATGCCCTCAATTATTGCCAAAGATAAATTCAAATGGCTAACCATCGATACCGTCGTTTTCCAACCAGGCTCTGACATTACTTGCATTTAGCTGATATGTTGCCAAAACCAGCTTATTTGTTAATTATCTGCAATATTTGGAGGCTAACGCTAACTTCTCCATAGACAATGCATTACATTCCATTTCATTTCTGGGAACACTTTTCAGAATGTTTTCAAAAACACAAAAGGGTCTATACGCCGTTTGTGCTTGTAAACATTCTAAAACACAAAGTGCAAATAATCAAGGTGGCTTTCGCAACAGACAACATATCAGCTCCACGCAGGTAATGTCAGAGCCTGATGGAAAACATTTGAGAACCAACGCCCAGCCATTTTTATTTGATGTAGCATTGATCTAAAATAAAAAAAATTCAAAAAGGGTTTCTTGATTTTGACAACAAAATCAGACAAGATTTATCAATGAAAATCAAATGTATTAACCCCTGGAGGCCTGGATTTGGAGTCACACTCAAAATGAACATGTGTGTGGCCTCCACGTGCCTGTTTGACCTACCTACCACGCCTGGCTATGCTCCTGATGAGGTGGCGGATGGTTCTCCTGAGGGATCTCCTCTCAGATCTCATCCGCCAACTCCTGGACAGTCTGTGGTGCAAGGTGGCGTTGATGGATGGAGTGAGACATGATGTCCCAGACGTGCTCAATTGGATTCAGGTCTGGGTAACGGGCGGGCCAGTCCATAGCATCAATGCCTTCATCTTGCAGGAACTGCTGACACACTCTAGCCACATGAGGTCTAGCATTGTCTTGCATTACGAGTCTCACAACGGGTCTGAGGATCTCATCTCGGTAGCTAATGGCAGTCAGGCTACCTCTGGTGAGCACATAGACGAAACCTTCTTTCATCTGTGAACAGCACAGGGCACCAGTGGCGAATTTGCCAATCTTGGTGTTCTCTGGCAAATGCCAAACATCCTGCACGGGGTTGGGCTGTAAGCACAACCCCCACCTGTGGACGTCGGGCCCTCATACCACCCTCATGGAGTCTGTTTCTGAGCGTTTGAGCAGACATATGCACATTTGTGGCCTGCTGGAGGTCATTTTGCAGGGCTCTGGCAGTGCTCCTCCTGTTCCCCCTTGCACAGAGGCGGAGGTAGTGGACCTGCTGCCCTCCTCCACATCTCCTGATGTTGTGGCCTGTCTCCTGGTAGCGCCTCCATGGACTGGACACTACACTGAAAACCAAGGCAATCCTTCTTGCCACAGCTCTCATTGATGCGCCATCCTGGATGAGCTGCACTACCAGAGCCACTTGAGTGGGGTGTAGACTCTGTCTCATGCTACCACTAGAGTGAACTGTAGAAACTGAGAAGTGGTCTGTGGTACCACCTGCAGAACCACGGCTTGCTAATTGCTTATAATTTCCACCTGTTGTCTGTTCCATTTGACTTGTTTTTTGGAGCAGTGTATCTAAAAACAAGGTTGGAAAACAATGTGTGTACTGACAGGTTGCCATTTCATTTAATGTAGGATTTAGCATACAATGTTAGCATTGAGCTAAAGGCTAATTTTTAACAAATCAACAACCACCATTCAGAAAGCTATTTTCTGGTACAGGATGCATACACAGCTTAGATCGATCAAACACTTGTTGAAGGCTCTATAATCAAGGATCTGTGATCATGGTGCTCACCAAATAGTTTGCATGTCATCCCTGTGCTACTGTGGGTTCCCTCCAGGTACATCGTCCCACTGTCCAAAAACATACAGTAACCACCCATGTCAAGGTGAACTGGCAAATATAAATGGCCCCAGTAATACAAATTGTAATTATACGTCAGTAGATTGTATGTTTCTGTGTCAGCCCTGCAATTTAATAACCATTGTGACCACTAATGGGAATCGGTGTGAAATTATAGTTGAATGAATGACTCTAATTGGACTCAATCTGGACTCAAACCCATGCATTAACTGAACAAACCATCAATGATCTACATGGGCAACCTGTGGCTCTCTTGCTGCTCTCTATGCATTAGGCATTAGTAGCTGTCCAAACACTATTGAAGCAGAAGTTCAAGTGGCCCTGACTTTATTGACCTTGGGTGAAATTGGTTGCAGCTCTTTACAGATGTACATTTGTCAAGGTTCTGACACCAGGTTGTTTGGAGATAAATACCACAATGGAAAATGTTACCACAAATGTTTAATTCAACAAATTAAAAAAGGGGACACAGGTATACAATACTCTGATAAAAGCAGAGGTTGAAAGTTCAATTTCACCATAGAATAAAACAAGAGATCAATGGTAAAAATGTGGGGAAGATTAAAAATAAAATGGGCCCTGGGACTGGGCTGTGGCCTGCACTCCTTCCACTGGTGCTTGGCAGGGGTGTGCACGTTTTAATTCTGGGCCTAGATCTCGGCCTGTGCCTCATTTACCCTTGCGATTCTGGGGAGGAATCCCAATTGTCCTGTCAGCCAAGCTGCAACCAAACAAAGTTCACAGCACTTTTGATTTTTAAGTGTATGTCCCTTTTACTTAACTGGATCAAGTGTTGAATAGGTTCTCAGTGTGCTCCAATAGGCCCTGCTGTCCTAGGTCCGGCCTCTTACACGCCCACTGTGCTGTCAGTCAAATATACACATGTCCTTACTCTATCAACAAAATGGAGTAATTGCACACACACCACACTATCAGGGGTACGTCCCTTCTCTTGGCTTCAATTCATGAGTTGAGCGATCTCCGTCCTCAGTGCATCACGACGGCCGTTCTCTGCTCCAGTCTTTGTCCCTCTGTTCGCCGGCCGAGCCTCTTGTGCGTAACCGATTGGCCTGAGAAACATTGCCTCACGCTCTCAGCAAATGCCAGTTTCAGACACTCACACAAGATAGTGACATCCCTTTACTTAGCTCCGTGCAGAGGTTGAATGATTGTCCTCTCCGTTCAGACCTGCCGACTGGCTCTTTCCCACCACAGCTTTGTTTCCTCCGTTCACCGTTCCCTACCTCTTTGATGCCCTCATTCCAAGTGTTGTCCATTATCGGCCCCCAGCCAATAACATTCAGTGGGCGGGGTTACCCAATTAGTCCAGTTTCTCTTTCGGCTTTAGCACCCATAATATGTAGCAAATTAAAAAAGCAAATCAAGGCACAGTAAACATAAAAAATAATCACAGCAAACTGACAGTCAATAAAACCCAATAAAACATAAAGGACAAATTAAGAGATAAAAGGCTATAAAACAAGGGCTACTTTCTGACACTCATTTCCAGTGTATGAAAGAAAAGGTTGATGTGGTGATAATGCAGGTCCAAGTTGGTAAGCATATACATATATAGCCTATATATTAGCATATATATTAGCTTTTGTCACAGTCTGAAAGATGAGGGAAAGTTGAGAATAATGTTGCTTGTGAAAGTTTTAATGGTGACGGCAAGGCAAGCCAGTTTTATGTAACAAAGTTGATTTCTCTAGCTCAATTTATGGACTTATGTCCTTCCAGTTTGTCCTGGTTTCCCTTTTTGACATAACCCCTCCATTTATCCAGGCTTAGGACTGACACCAAAGGCATGCTGACTCTCAAGCGACCACTTTATCAAATACTGGAACCGATTTGACTGCAAATTTAAGACAGTTTCACTATTTAACTCCCAAGGCAGTCTTTTTTATAAAGTACACTGCAGCTAACTGACAGTTTTATTAAAGGGTTGATATTGTGCTTTTTCGGTCCTACCTAGAGCAGCACTTCATATATAAAAAAAAAAAATATATATATATATATATTTTTTTTTTTTTCAAATATATTATTTTAGGCCAATTCAGATTTATTTGACAGGGCAGTAGACTGACTAGATCAGGGAGAAGAATGGGGAGTGAAATTTGGCAAACTGAGCAGGATTTGAACTCACAACTCCGGAGCGAGAGCTGTAGGCTGTGAATATAGGCCACACACTCTACCGACTGAGCTAAACCCAAAACTAAAATGACTTCTTTTACTACTGATGCTGTAAACATACCAGTGAAAAAACTAGCAGAAATAGAGAGAGAAAAAAAGTTTACTACTTTACGATGCCATTTTATTATATAATGCAAAAAGAAATTGCTGTGAAAACCCAACTCCAGCTATGTTCTTGATGGGGGAACATCATTGTGTTAATTTGGCATAATACAGTTTCTTAAACATCATTTTCTCAAAAGCCCACATGCATGATTCATTATTGCAGGGTATACAGAAAGGTCAAGGGCTTCTAATGCAGGCAGCCATTGGAGCATATGTGCTATATTGTGAGTGGAAAATAAAAGCCTCTGAGCAGCAGCAGAAGCAGCCACTATGTTTTTCTTGATGTTCCCCCTCTTACATTCCTCCAGTCTACTCCTTTAATGGTGTGGAATGTGGGTCAGTGGGTTAGCATAACCACATGAACTGGTCAATGACAGACAATACCGTTCCTCTCGTTGGCATGGCGACTGATGCTAAACAATGCATGGAGACGCTATTCACATAGAGCAGAAATAAAAGAGCAACAGTGGTTTAGTTGGATTTCATGTTAGGGTCAGTGTTGCCAGATTGATAAAATCTTACGTAAAACCAGCCTAAAGCAAAAGTTTGTTATTAGTTTATTATTGAAGTGGTTCACTCAAAAGGTACTTTGGATTTGGATGACATTTTCAGGAAAGATCATCACAATGTTTACAACTATGATGATCCCTTGAAAATATTTTTTGTAGTGATGCAAAAAATACAGTGCATCAGTATTCACCCTCTGGTTATTTAAAGCTTGATAAATAAAAATCATGAAGACTTTTGCCAATTTTTCAAAAGCTCCTTAAAGTTGGATTGTCCAGCACAGTTTGAGATGTTTTCTTCAAGATTTTTTCCACATTCATATCACCACAATTTTCCATTTCAGTCTTACTGTGGTCTCAATACCCGAAAGAAAATCCATATTGACTGCAAAATAAATGAGGTGGAATACAATCAGCTGTGAACCGTGTTTAGATTAACGCAGGCTCCATAGGCAAGTTGGCCTCTGACCCCATAATAATGTCCTCAAATCCCTGCTGTAATCGACTACAAGGGCCTGACAGCTTCTTGGAGAAAGGCCCTCAGGAACGTCACTGCCAGGGCTCTTCACTTAATGAAACCTCTCTGTGTCCTATTGATCCGCCCAGGTATACTCTGCAGATGTGTGCAAAACAGATGGGGCTTGATTGGAGGCTAACTGTATTGAGATTGATATACTCCCGTCTAAGAACTTCATTTAACACTGTCCATAAATTAATTAGATTATTATTTTATTATTATTTTTTTAAACTAATTGACATCAAGGGTCATGAATAGTGCATTACTAGAGATATTTTTGGGCCTATTTTAGGGTGGCTCAATCTTTCTGTGTGAAAGGGTAAAGTAGGAAGTTGGTGGGTGGGGCCTGTACTAGACTCATTGGTCTGCCAAAGTTCCAAACCAGGACTAAAGCATAGGCTAAACCAGGACTTAACCAGAGATCCAAATGAGGTCCTAATCACACTAGGTATAAAATGGGTCTAAACAAGTACTAAACCAATTTATTGTTCAATAAACAAGAAGTATGTGTAAACCAACATATCTTGCCACCAGAACACATTTATGCTAGTCTGGGTTAAGGCACTTCTTGAACTAAATCCATATGTTGACTATACAGGGCAGAAGAAAGAAAAGCAATATTGTGGTTCCTGCGACTGGCTTGAGTGTTCATCTCCACTCCAGCTGTGAAAACACTCTTTCATGGACAATCCATGATTGAATGTGGCACTAAACCAGGACCAAACAAGATCTAACCAGGAGTAATACAAGCGGAGGGTTGGCTTTTCGAATCCAACTTCAACCTGTGCATACTTTTGTTGTGTCCTTGGGCAAGACATGTTGCCACAATGCCTACAAATGGTTGTGTTTGTGATTTATGTTTGGAGAGGCAGTAGGTGCAGTCACAGAAGTAGCTCAACACCAGAGTGAATGAATAATGCAGAAAATTGTAAAATCTTTGTTTAGAAAAATACGTATTAAAACCAATGCAATAATAATAATAATAATACATAGTTTTTTTATAGCGCTTTATTAGGACACTCTAAGACGCTTTACATATTTTTGTATTATTCATTCTCTCCACAGTCACACCTGATGGTGGTAAGCTTCTTATGTAGCAACAGCTGCCCTGGGGCACACTGACGGAAGCGTGGCTGCCAGTTTGCGCCTACGGCCCCTCCGAACACCACCGAACACCAACTATTCTAGTTGCCAGTGGTGGATTTAGCAGTTCAATTT
>JAVQKC010085448.1:0-12858 GCA_036025475.1 Philypnodon macrostomus | reverse complement strand
GTAGTAGTAGTAGTAGTAGTAGTAGTAGTAGTAGGAGTAGTAGTAGTAGTAGTAGTAGTAGTAGTAGTAGTAGTAGTAGTAGTAGATGATTTACTTCTACCTTTTTGGTCCATTAGCATACTCTTGTCAGTTGTGGTTAGCATTATACCTCCCTCTAGTGGCTAAAAATTACTAATGTACGTAATAACTACTGTATGTTACCCTGGGTATTCCCGCTTCCTGCCACTGTCTATAAACATGCATGTGTTTGGTGCTTGTCTGTCTGTCTGTCTGTCTGTCTGTCTGTGCATGTTTTTGTGTCAGCCCTTGGACCAACTGGCCATTGTCCAGTGTCCAGTGTATAGGCCTAGTTTACGATGAGGTTCATTTTAATACTCAAAATGGAATGCTTAATTCAAATGTCAGGCTTAAACATATTTTGTCACATTTTTAAAACAATCAAATGTTTACCATAGAATATACAGAGCACCCAAGTGTCTATAGGCTAAAAAGAAAGAACTTGTGGTTTAATCAAATACCACTTTTACTTGTGAGCATAGTGCTGCTAAGCCACTCTGTCACAACATCTGGTCTCAAGGTTTTATACCCCCATTTACTTTGACTGCAGACAATTAAACTTGACTAATTACTCAAGTTGGAGTCTGAAGTTGCAAAATAAACAACAAACTGATCAGCATCCTTAAATAAAAATCGAACAACCCATGTCTAAAGTCTAGAGAAATGTTGATTGCTCATTAAAGGGGCAGATGCTAAGATGACTTTTCTGAGCTTGTTATAATGTTGTTAGCTCATCACAAACATGGACACATGGTTTGAGAAATCCTGAATGCGCTGACCTTCTCAGGAGCTGAAAACACTTGGTTTCACCTTTTTACAAATATAGGTAAAGAAACCTCACCAAGCAAGATGGAAGGACCTTAAAGAGACAATCTCACCTCCAATATGTTATGGTGTCCAAAATGACTTAAAAATTACCTAAATGGTAGAATTTGCTTCATTTCTAAACAGAATCAATCAATAATCAAAGACAAACATGCTCAAGCTGATCAGATGCAATGATTTTTTTCACACTGTTACGAAAACGAGTGACGTTGATTGAGCACACGCCTCATATGACTCTTCTTTTAACATTTGAGTGAAAAGATGCAAATGGATACATGAATCTAAGATCAATTGTTGCCTCCGGAGCCGAGGCCCCGGCAGTAAATTTGGAAGCACTGCGGTAAAAATGAACTAAAAATGGTGATGTTTTGGCCTTGAGCGGTCAGCAAGCAGCTCTCACCTTGGTTTAACTGTGGGCATCAGGAGTTACAACAGTGCAGTAAATACAGAAGTAAAGGCTGTAGTGTGTGTGTGTGTGTGTGTGTGTCAAAGTTGAGATTATGTCAACTTCAGGATTTCTGCACATGCTAGTCAAACTGTCTTCATTCAAAAATAGACTTGTTTATTAAAAGAAATTGCCAATAATATAATTGATCATCAAAGTGGGCTCAACAATCAGACCATTTAAGAACTGTTTGATTTCACTTGTTATTGTTATAGAAAACATGATCGTGTAAAAGTGAGTAATGATGTGCACTAGTTTCTGTAGTGCTTAGTGTTGACCCACTGTTTACCACACTGACCTCAGTCACATCTCAGCAGGTGACTGTGGGGCTGAAAGGTTTCTCACATACACAAACTGATGAGGGCTGCATTCACCAAAGGCTTTTATTGGAAAATACGGACTCACCTTGTTCATATTATTACTGCTATTACATTTTTAAAGAGTTGGTACCGGTAAGTAAATTTTCGAGAGCGCGTTCCGTTGATGCAGAGTTCCCAGTCAGAAATCTATTGAGTCACACTTTATTTTACACAGCCCTTAAGTACATTATATCGGCCTCATTAAGTACAATGTAATACACTGTGTAACAAACTGTAATAACATGTAACTACATTGTACCTAGCCTTAACCATTCTGTGTGTACAATGTAGTTACACATTATTACAGTTTGTTGCACAGTGTATTACATTGTACTTAATGAGGCTGATACCATGTTGTTTTTTATGGCTATTTATTGCTATTAATTTTAATTTATGTAATGTAAAATGTTGAGTCATCTTTATGCTGTATAAAACACTTTCACAATTTATTATTTTGTAGCTTGGCATCTTTACTTAGATCATTAAACATTTCCTCATTGATATACTGTATTTTCCAGCTGTAAACAGTGGGAGGCCCAAACTTCTTCTTTCTCTGTGGACTAGCCTACGGTGTTTGCAGAGGGTCAAAAAGTCATCCCCTCTGAGTTTTGTCTTATATTTATGAATTATGTCCGAATGTTCTGGCAAAGCACACTGGTTACAATATATATTTTTACTGATTTTTACAATTTTTAAAAAATGAATTATAGAGAAACGTCTAATTAAGTAAATGTGAATTATTGTTACTGTTGACCCCGAACAGGCACAGTCAGAAACAGCCCATGATTTCTGAAGTGATTGCTTATTAGGCCCTCCCTTGATGACACAAAATACAGATTTACCCGGACAGGACTTTAGAATATTCAGATTGTACAGTTTTGATCCAGAATCAATATCCACAGCTCAAATAAGTACATTAAGCTTAAGGGATGGTGTCAAACTTTAGTCTGTCATTTTTATGCGATATCCTACAGACAAACCAACTGAAATGTTCTGTTCTGTTCTGTTCTGCTGTGATCTGTTGATTAATCACTGATTAGTTTCACAGTATTGACTTGATTTGGATGTGAGGATGTCTCACTGTGAAGCAGCTGATGGAGGCAGTGGCAGGTGGCTTTGGAGTGTGATGACTGGCTCCGGTCCAGCAGTTTCTGGCATCAATAACAAAGTTAACGGGAGTTAGCAAGAGTTAGCAGTTAGCAGGGGTTTGATGAGCTGTTCAGTGGAGCTTCAGCATACAATATTTGGATTCCTCTCTACCTTTTAAACAATGAAGTCTGATTCTCCATTCACTCACTAATAGGATTTAGTCATATAAAGTCAATACTGTATTTCTACATGATGGTTACTTTAGACCAGGGGTGGGCAAACTGCGGCCCGGGGTCCATGTGCGGCCCTTTTATCGCTTGCGTTGTTATAACCTGCAGTACCAGTTAACTCCACACGGACATATGTTTTCACTGAGGTCCGATCGAAGGCTGTTTGTCTCATTCGTCAAGAAATGGTTGCAGTTTACAAACAATACAATATCAGCCGGCCCACTCGGCACATTTTTAAACCCCATGTGGCCTTTGAGTCAAAAAGTGTGTCCATCCCTGCTTTAGACAATGACTGTACATACACAAATCATAAACGTATAGTAAGATGTAGTCACTGTCTTTTCCAAGGAAGCCTGAATGGACATCTTTGACATGCAATGACCTGTCACCTTTATGGTCTTAAATAGAAAATCACTGTTGAATTTCGAGCCAAACTCTGTTTTTATTTTTGTCTGAGCATTAGTCTTATCTTAACAAAGACATGCAGATGCAGCTCCTTTGTCTATAGAGCACTGTCCTGTCACCTTCACCTTCTGTCGTCCCACGCTCTCTACACAGTGACCTGACTATTTATCTACTAAGTGTGTGTCTAATACCTTTTTAGCATTCAGTATAATTCATCTCTCTGTATGTGTGTGTGCGTGTGTGTGTTTGTGTGTGTGTGTGTGTGCGCGTGTGTGTGTGTGTGTGTGTGTGCGTGTGCGTGTGTGTGTGTGTGTGTGTGTGTGTGTGTGTGTGTGCGTGTGTGTGTGTGTGTGTGTGTGTGTTCGGTGTAACATGGGCTGTGGACAATTCATCTACATTAGCAAGAGATTAACCTGTTCACCTAAGACATCCATCACTCGCATACACAGTCACATGCACAAACTCACCACACACATGCACGTTCTCAGCCCGAGGCAAGGGCAGCTTCGGGGCCTCAGTGTGGTGCAGTGAACAGAACAGTCATCAGAACTTTTTAAGAAAATCTTACACTTTTTTCTTACTTTGTCTTTGACCAGGATATTTATAAAGGCTGCAGTGTTAAGTAATAGGGGCTCATCCGGAATCATGGCAAAAGTTTTGGGGAAATCTTTCTGTATAAAATGTACATTTAATTTGTTTACACACTTAACCATGTTCCAGCAACAGTTCATGTAATTCAGCCATAATGGATGTGCAGTATTTGTGATAGAGAACTGGGGCTTGTATCAGGAAGGGCATTTGATGTAAAAGCATATGCCAAATAAAAATGCAAATAACTGTGAAATTATAAAAAGCAAAAAATGACCAACGTTGACAATCACCACCCTAGAATATCAGGGCACCTTTAAAACCCTCTTTAAAAACCCTTTAAAATCAACCTCATTTCACTCCTCACATTTTGTGACTTCAGGCAAGACTTTGCTTTGTCTTTGTCTTATTTGACCCAATAAACATAGGTCGGTCAAAGGTATGAACCCACATTGTGTTAAATCTATTTGTAGCTTTTATTAGTAAACTATAATGAAGCCAGTCATTGAATGGACGAGGTCTTCTACTACTTCATGTCCTGACCCTTTCCCGTGTGGTAGATATGTTGTGGTCATAAAAGTGTACCACCAGAGAACATGCCACAGTCCTAACACTGTAAATCACATGTTCCTATAATGTCACTGAGCAGGTAACATTTTATAGCCATATCAAAGCATGGCTGGCTCCTGTTTCGTTCAGATAGGTGCAATTGTCTACTGTTTATGACGTTCAGCCAATGTGTGTGGTTTGTCAAAGAGTAGAGTAGCCAGGAATTGTAAGCATTTATTTAAAAAGAACAGTACAGTTAGTAAATGAGTCAAATGAATTACAATTCTGGAAAAGTCTAATTAATGCACACGAAACACTATTTCTATATTTTTTACAGCAGAAATCGATACCTATAGGTAAAGAAAAAAATGGCACTGAAGTAAGAGTATTTCAAAATAATATTACTCAAATAGAAGTACAAAGTATGGCACATCAAAACTAATCAAAAAGTTACTCAAGTAAATGAGCATCTTAATTAGTCACATCACAATAGTTTAGAAAGCTATACTCTTGAAAGGCAGCTGGTTTGATCCCCACTGCCCGCTGTTCTTCCGATGTGTCCTCGGGCAAGACACTTGAACTTGAGTCTAGTATATGGAAGTGTATGTGCTTGTTAAATCAAATGGTGGCTGTAAAGCACTTTGAATGCTCAAGGAGGAGTCAAACACACTTGACTAGTACATTTTCAATACCGTTTCTTGCACAGACATACATCTATGCCACAAAACAGAAAGCAACAGGAAACAACAAATATAGAGAAATTGCATTTGAAGTTAAATTGAAATTTTTATGGTCCAGTAAATGTGAAATATAAACTACTCTATAAATAAATGAGTGGGTTTAAGAGAAGAATAAAGTTAAACCTGGGTTTGTCAAGACTAAATCAATTATTTGCTAAATGCTAAAGATTTATGTATGATTTTCCTGGATATGCCTGAGAGAAAGATGAGAGGAGGCTGCCCAGCTCGAGATAATATGGTGTTGAATTTTAAGCCTGGGCAGGAATAGTTATATACTGTTTATAAATACATATTAAATCAATCTTGACCTTTGACCCTAAAGATCTGGCACTGTTCAAAGCAGGATCCTCCCGCTTCCAGTAAAGTGAAACATATCCTTATTCAATTTTTTACCTGAGAATGTAAAAGTCCTCATTATATTGTGCGCATTTACTTTGTCCAATGAATGCAATTTCTTCCCCAAGAAAATGGTTGTCACACAAAATCCAATTGCAAACAGTAAAATATACAGAATAGAAACTCTAAACTGACCCGAAGTAAATGCTTGTACTGTACGAAGAGACCAGATGGAATACAGCTGCTGTGAATATGCTATTGCCACATATAAGTTGAACCACAGACAGTTCTAGACCATTGAGAACATACACACACATCTACGTATACGGAGTCAAAACATTATGCGAGCTATCCTGGACAACCTTTGTAGAGAATTTTCCTTGTAGTGCAAATTGGATCTCCCCATGTCCATGCACAATTCAAGCAAATTTGCCCAAGAAATCAAATATGAACATGTAACACTTTTTCTGTCTCAGTTAAAAACAAAAACAAAAAAAGGAAACATTACTCTGTCCATTTTGAAGCTGAAACCAAAATTAAATTTAGTGGCTTGATTGGCTGAGATGCCTTTGGGAGAACATCAGAGAAAGTCCAAAAAACAAGGAAAAGATGGGGAAAAGGGGAACAATAGACAACAAAGCTAGTGAGGCAGGGAGACGAGATCGTTGAGAGAAGAAATGATGCAGAGAAGCAGTTGAAGAAGCCTGGGGAGCTGAGGATGGAGTGATCGAGACCAAGGGAACAGGAGAGATGGTGAAGACAGAGAGGCATTGTGCTGCTTGTGTTTGCTTTGGTTTCTACGGCGACAGTGAGAGCGAGAAGGGCCTGATCAGTAAAGCAGATGGTTTGAGATGCCGTGTGTGTGTGCTCAGTGTCATCCAGGCATTTCGAACCTCCAGTGATGAGGGCTGATGGGAGTTTGAGTTACTTATTGCCTTTTTAATTTGAATCAGAGAGGCCGCAGCGGGTGGTGGGGGGTGGATGAGGGAACAGGCCGGGGTATAGCGTCTGAGACTGTTTTCTTTTGCCGAGATTGGCTGTGTTCACACAACAAAAATCGTAGTCAGAAGATGTCAAAACATACGAGCAGTACTCTTGAAAGGCAGCTGGTTTGATCCCCACTGCCCGCACTTCTGCCGATGTGTCCTTGGGCAAGACACTTGAGCACTCTGAGTCTAGTATACGGAAGTGTATGTGCTTGTTAAATCAAATGGTGGTTGTAAAGCACTTTTAATGCTCAAGGGGGAGTCAAACACACTTGCACATTGGATCGTTTCTGTTATGAAAATGTACAAAAGTCTAGGAAGTGTGTCAAACAGTGCATATAGTAGGAGCCATGTTAATAAATGCCAACGTCTTTGTGTGGGGAAAAAATGATGAAGTGACTTTTAGAGTTAGTTTTTATTTCAAAATCTTACAACAGTGGTGGTCTTCGTCTCAAAAGTATCTACAAATTATCGTGCATGACCTAACAACGCAGATCAAACTGGGTCAAAAAGTACCTTGAGTCTCCATTGAGCACCACATGTTCATGTTTATTCTGAAGTTCGCTCTGGTTGGGTCTTAGGGACTTGGCCCCTCCTTTCTTACTCCCATTGCTTATTTATGTGTGGCCAGAGCTGAGGTGTGTGTGTCTATGTGTGTGTATGTGCCAGTGGGTCGTTGTCAAGGCCAACAAGAAAGAGAATTTTATCAGTTTCATTTAAAAGTGAGAGGAAGTGTGTGTCCGTGTGTCTTTGTGAAGCTGGAGAGAGGGAGATGAAAGAACGAACTTTTTTATATGAAGATTAATTTTTACAACCTGGAGGCCTGTGACAAGATGAGAGAGCGCCCAGGTGAAGGGGGAAGAAGGTGTGTGCCAGTAGAACTAGGGGAGAGAAAGTTAATGCAATTTGTAAGAACTAAATCAATGCAGGTTCATGACTCAATTTTAAGAAAATGAGAACAAATGTAATCTATTGAAGAGATAGCTACGCTCCAGAATGGCCTATTTCAGTAGTTGCAGGTGAGATGGGCTTGTGTGTTCAGGGATATTGTTTTTTAATGGAGTTTCATAATTTAGTGTTGCACAATATGTGTTAAAACGTACATTGAGACGTTAGCTTTACAACCGTATTAGTCATTACATCCTAAGTTTACAACAGACCAATTTATCAAATGGGTTTCTATAAAAGTTCACCATCTCTTAGACCCATGCCAGTTTGCGTGTAGAGACTGCAGAGACAACAGTCACAACAACACACTTAATCTTAAAACACCTGGAGAACGATTCCTCATATGCGGGGATGTTATTTATGGACTTGAGTTCAGTTTTTAATAAGATCAGTCCCAGGATTTTGTTGCAGAAGCTGTTACAGATGGACATGAATCATTACATCATTAAATGGTATGGTGCATTCTGAACAGATGCAAGTAAAAATGAACCGTACACTTTCTGATGTATAACTATAGGCACAGGTGGTCCACAAGGCTGTGTCTGAGCTGCTTTTTGCTAAAATGACTGGAAGAGCAGGGATGTAAATAATTGTGTCATTCTTAGCCTCCTTACAAAAGAAGTTATAAATCAGAGTTCAAACACGTTATGGAGAGGTGTGAAAAGCACAACCTTGTATTGAATGTAGCTAAAACAAAGGAAATGATATTCAATCCAAAGGGGATTGGAGGTCATGGTGCAGTTGTAATGAAGAGGCAGAACATTGAACAGGTCACTTCTAAGAGGTATTTAGGTGTACACTTTGATATGTAGGTGAACACTTTGATCCCCAATTCCAATGGGCTGTACATGAGCTGTTCTAAGATTAGCCAGCGCCTGCATTATACTAAGAAGGCTGAGGGTAAGAGGTGTAGATAAGAACATAGTACTCCTCTTTTATAGAACACATTGAGTCCTTAATGAGATATGCTCTCACAACATGCACGGTGAAACTTAAAACACAGACTTATAATTTGATTAAGAGAGCTGGAAAAATTATGGGTATGTCTCCTTCCATTACAAACATCAATTTATTCCTCTGTCAATCACATTAATGAACAAGATCAAATTAGTATCAAAGCTTGTACTTTTAAATAATGGTCTTTATAGGCACTAGTGACTTCACTTCATGGTCTTTGTTAGCATGCTTTACTAACTTTGAATGTTCCAGAGTTTTTGTGCCCTTGATGCTAAAACCAAATTTCACCTCCTGGGAGACAATAACGGCTCATCTCATCTCATACCAGAAGGAACAAGAATGTTTTGTTGTTGACAATAGGTGGTCCACATTGGTTTGGAAATATACAAAATCCAGTGAGTGTTAGTTCTCTGGGCAAAAATACCTTTGTTGATCCCACAGTTCAGAGATTGTTTGAGAAAAATATAAAGGCAATTTTAGCTCAAATAACTATTTGTTACATCAAGATCTCATCAATATTCAACATCCATGCAACCCCCACCTCTTAGGCCTGATGAGTAAACGATGATATGATGATGATAGATTATATAGTTAGGACTGATTTTACAGCACATATTAAATGTATTTTGTTTTGACATTCTTTCATGTCTTTCATTTGGATGAATATGAATCTCCTTTGAGCATATACACAAGTTCCACACTCACTTTAGTCTGATTTGTTGGTAATTTGTGCAATTTAATGGATGGAGTATACATACTTACCACTGTATACACTGCATAAATTGCCATGATCAGGAACCAGCACATATGGCACATAAAGATGCACAGTCTTTCCTTACTCAGTGGTGGCTGTGTTGTGAATATGAATTATGCAGAGATGAATTAAGTACATCAAAGACAATACATTAAATTAGGGCATTTTCTACAGAAGACAGTTACTTTACTCTGAGTAAGGCGACTAGCTAGATTTTTTATTATTATTATTATTTTACCAGTCATAAGTGTCAGTTATGGACCTACAATTATCATTATGATTTAAACACTATATTCTGGTCAAAGAAAGTATCTTTTATTCAATTTACATAATTGTCTTTCTCTTCCTCTTCACTATGGGGTTATAGTCACAGAGCTAATGCTAATAATATCTGAACCAAAATACATGTGTTACCAAAGCTATACTTATATAAAAATGGGTTATTTTACTGTTAGCATTAAACCATTACACTAGCTGCAAGAGTTAGGTAATCTTAGACCCGTTCCTGAATTTATCCAGGCTTGGGGCTTGCACAAGACATTGGTTTGTGATCCATTGTGGTTTGATTTCACAGAATATAATACTTTTATAATACTTGAGTGGCTCACATGCTGCATAATGTATTCCTAAATATGGAAATTCTGTCAAAAATTTTAAAAAAAGTTCAGTTCAGAAGAAAAGTACTATATCAGATGAAAATATGTGTAGATAAAGTGTGTTCATATCAACAACAGAGCGCCTGTGTGAAGAGTAACATTCCTGGCTGCACAGATCAGCTGGCCCGAGGAGAAAGACAAACATCGAAGAGGAAACCCTGTCTAGACGGCTGCTACAGACACACACTTTTTAGTCAAACACACACATACACAAATGGACACAACCTGCTAGTTAGACAAGGTGGGTGACTGCCAAGCCCTGCCAAGAAGCCGGGGAGGAGGGTGGGGAGAGGGAAGGCGGGTGATGGAAAATGGGTGGGTTGGTGATATGCGGCTGAAGAGGCCAAGAAGAGACAGAAGGAGAGGTGGAGACTGTCTGGAGTGTGTGCAATGGTCAATGGCTTTTGTGTGTGTTTTTGTTTCATGAAATGTGTGTGTCCAGGAGCCTGGCAGTGTGAAAACAGGGGGTGGATAAATATTTCAAAAGGCTTCCTGGAAAGTGACACTGGCCACAATTATGATTCAGATGGGGCCGAGGAAGGGTTAACGGTGAATGTAATCCCACAATTGAACATTTTAACTTGAATGCAGTCGGTCATTCTTCCCAGATAAAATACGTTTTGTTTTATTGAGTGAGACTGTTGGGCTTTTTGCTTAGTGTGAAGAGCAGTGGTCTGAAAACATCTGGCCTGTCCGGTATGGCTATAAACAAAAACAAAAAAGTCCTGGTTTGAATATTTTGTTTTTGATTGTATCGTGTATGTATGTATGTATATATATAATGTATCTTTATGTTACAGATTTTTATCCCAAACCGGTGCCCTATGAGTAAATAGGGGTGTTCATTTGCTCAAACAGCTTGTCTTAGAGTATGATCCTGGGAGTGGGTTTTTCAGAGAAGTCTGTGAAGTGGTGGGAGGCCAAAATGAGATGACATCTTCTAATGGGGACTTGCTTACTAGTTGAGTTGGACACCTACCTCTATGCAATCAGCTGTACACCTTTTTGATAAACGACAAAAACAGCAGCCTGGATGGACTTCCTGACTTCCTAGATTACTAGGGAGGTGATAAGGAGGAACAGAAAGGTAGCCCCAGAGAATTACTCAAACAACCATGAATGAAGGAACAACATTATCACATATAAATGTCCAGTTAATCATGACAGAATCTCTTTTTTTTCCATTAAGCACCTTGAGGTAACATCCACAGTATAAAGTTGAAAGATCAGAGTGAACTAAAACCTGTGTAAAAATGCCTCTTTGACATCAACGGAAAGTGCAAGGCTCCACCATCTGTGCTGCTATTCAACAATACACCCTCATGCATGTAAATTATTATTATATTAGCATTTTCCTGTTTTTCAGCCCTTGCCTTTGGGACTATATTTGTCAGATTTTACCACTTACAAAAAAAAATGGCCCTGTTGAGAGTGGTCGGGACATCGGTGTAACATTATGGGGCGTCCCAGGAGGCAAATACTAAACTACAGCCCCATGAGGAGGGATCGAGGAGAGGGTCACGTCCAAGGACACTGGTGGGATTTGGGGTGCCACAGGAAGTCTATTTTCCACTTCAGAAATTCACCTGATTGGAGTTTGGAGGCGGACTTACCTGTGGCCAATTAAGAATAAGCTCACAGACTGTTACACCTGTCAATCAACTGGAGAGCTAAACTAAACTGGCAATACATCAGAGGGAGAAAAAATAAGTGAAGAAAAAAAATACATATACGCTTGTAGCTCAGTTGGTACTGCTGTGGCACAAATGCAGGCCTTACATCTGCTGCAGACCATGAGTTTATTGAATCTCTTTCCCTGATATCTGTCAGTGTTTCCTGTGACATCTCAACTGTTTTTGAATACAGTTTGAACTTCTTATTGGAACTAAGCTAAAGGCGGTGCTATTTTGAAATGCGTGATTCTGCTTGCTTTAATGATCACCTTTCGTCATCATTCTTAATGCATCAATCATTTATTACGGGCTTTTTAAATGAGAAACCTGAATGCATGTGTCAATTGAGATGGAGACTAAATAATTCATCTCTCACTAAGGTTTATTGTGTCTGGGATGAGCTGTTCCACACGAGAAGCGTATTGATAAATGTTGCTCCTCCAATGTTTATGGGTATTTATGTTTTCTATCTTGACAGCAGATAATATGGCTTCTTATTAAATAAATGCTGACACAATGCAAATAGTTTGTTCACTTTTTCATTTTTCAGCTAGCAAAACTGGTAAATAGAAGCACATTTAGCTTGATTATGCCTCTACATCGCGTGTTTTATCTCTTTTTACATTTCTCAAAGCAGTGAATATGCAACTGTACAATCAAACACTTACATTTTATTCCTAAGAAAATTTGGGGAAATATATTTGAGAAAGTAGCGCTTGGCAAAAAAGCAGTAGGATTTCTATCTTTTCATTCTGAATGTCATCCAGATTTTGTCTGCTACCACTTGGGATCACTGTCATCTTGGACGAAGCCACCATGTTGTTGGCAGAATCATTTGAAGGATTGGTTTTCTATCCAGCAGTCTTCCATTTAGTGAAGCTGAAGTGAGCCCTAAAGCGTGGTACTGATGCTCTGCTATCTCACAGACACAACTCTCCATGACACAGTTTTATCTTTATGGGAAAGGGGCACAGTCTTCTGGAGCAACATTTTTTCATTTCAATGCTTCTGCCATGAGCCATATTCAGCACAAGGGGATAGAGTCTGATATTGTACTCAACTTACTCTAAATGTCTCGGAGCTAATTTGAATTTAACCACAAAAAAAGCTATTTCCAAACGAAATATGTGTAAATAATACAATAACAATGTATGTAACAATAATAATAATAATATTAATAATATAATATAATATAATATAATATAATATAATATAATATAATATAATATAATATAATATAATATAATATAATATAATATAA